>PVJI01010457.1:0-60288 GCA_004026765.1 Micronycteris hirsuta
TTTTTTTTTTTTTTACTAAGTTTATTAGACAAATGTTGTAGAGTGGTTTGGAGTTTCACTACAGTCTACATAAGGTATACTATAGAGGAAACCTTTCACTTAAAGAAAAAATACTTCTTGTGAAGGAGTTAAATGTTAAAAAAACTTTAGGTTAAAAATTCCATTTTTCATAATTTGAGAAACTTGAATGAATTTTCAGTATCCTGCGTGTTTCATCTCAGTAAATTCCTATTCTAAATAGATTTCTACTAAAGATCATAACATACAAGCTCACAGCCTTAATGACCTCAAGTATTTTATTGAAATGATAAGCTCTGAATGAAAGCCTTAATATTCAGAGATGAAAGCCTGATTTCTTCAGATTTTATAGAGTCATTCTGTAGTAATTCAACAAGTGCTTTGAACACCTGTTATATGGATCTGTTTCTGCCTTTGTTGGTTTGATTGCTTTCTAACAGATGGCTTCCATATGATATTTGTGAACTTCATCAGTCCAATGTAACTTCATTTCCTGCGATTTAATTTTTTATTTTAGAAGTCTTATTGTTTAGAACTAAATTGAAAACAAAACTCATCTTCTCAGTTTTAATCTTACTATGTGAAAATAGAAGTTTGAGAGAACAATGTGAAATTAAATATAAAAGCATGGTATTTAATTGTCAGTGATGTAAAGTATATATCCAAGACTAAACACTGAAATTATATATATCTGTGTTCAATATTCTATATTCCCAAGCACGTCTGAAAATGCCTTATATGTAGTTGAGCACTGAATTTAGCATGTGGTAAGTGTAACTGAGGGAGATCTCAAGTCTGAACTGTAAACTCCTCAGTAATATTAAATAAGTGAGCTAGTGGGAAATAATTTACATTTTTTCCTATTGTCTGCTATAGACTGAATATTTGTGTCCTACCAAAATTTATATGCTGAAACGTAATCCCCAGTGTGGTGGTATTTGGCACTGGGGCTTTTGAGAAGTGATTATGTCATGAAGGTGGAGCCCTTGTGAATGGGATTAGTGCTCTTTTAAAAGAGACCCCGAGAGCTCCCTCCCCACTTCCTGCATGTGAAGACACAGTGAAAAGGGGGCTGTCTATGAACTAAGGAAGCAGAATCTCACTAGGCACTGAATCTGCCAGTGCCTTGAATTTAGACTTCTCAACCTCTGAAACTGTGAGAAATAACTTTCTATTGTGTGTAAGTCTAGTTTATGGTATTTTTTTTTATAGCAGTCTGAGTGGACTAGGATATTACCATATTTTGCCATGTATAATGTGCTTCTGTGTATAATGTGGCACCAATGTTCTTGGCCCAAATTTTCAGGAAAAAAATCTCTCAGTTTAATTTTTAAGTTCAATTATTTATTTAGTTATGTTTCAATATTTGTTTTTTGTATTATAAAGGAATTTTAGCATTTATTTTTTAACATATTATGCTACAAGAACTTCTGAACACTCAGCACAGTGTGGGCAGGTATGTTCATAAATCACCCTTTATGAAATGGGCAAACATGTTAGAAGACCCTTCCAAAAAAATTCACTGAAGCCAAAGACAGCCTCTCACAACAATGCTACCTGGGATGCCGACACAGATGGGTTCCTAGAACACTCACTTAGCAGGGGAAGCCTATACTACAAAGGGCCCACCCTCCAGAAGATAATTCCAAGTTTGGGGGGCCCTCCCTCGTATATTACATATATTTATTGCAGGCAATAAACCTGAAGACCAAATTTTTTCAGTACTGAATCAGAAATTCTTTTTCCTTGTATGTTTGAAACTCATAGGTCACACTCACAGCATTGTCTGCTATTGGGGTTGCTATCTCTGCCAGTGAATGAATGTCAGAGTGAAAATGTCAGAATCTCGTGAGACATAGTTCCATTTAGAAGCTGAATGACACATTTCCATTGATAATTAATGATAAACATCAGTAGTTTGAAAAACAAATGCTGGTGGACAGGCACAGCCTTTTCTGACCATCTTTTTGAAGTATGTTACTCCATAGATAGTTTTTAAGGTTTGGGCCTTCGAAATATGAGGGTTTCTAGAAATGTTATAAAAGGATCCACAGCAATTCCTGGAATAACGTTATTTCATCATAATGTGGATGAGGATAAATTGGTTCCTGGCTAGAGCTACTCTCTGTGTTTGCACATTCTCCCATGTCTGTTTGGGTTTTCTCCAGGTCTTCCAGTTTCCTCCCATGTCCCGAAGATGTGCCTGTGAGGTGACTTGTCATGTCTAAATTGTCCCAGTCTGAGTCAGTGTGTGTGTGTGTATGCCCTGAGGTGGAAGGGTGTCCTGTTCAGGGTGGGTTCCTGCCTGGTGCCCTGAGCTTCCAGGAAAGGGTCTGGTCACTCACTACCCTGAACCAAAATAAGTAGATTAGAAAATAATTATCTTACTTGTTTTTATTAATCTTTCTGAAATGTATGTATAGCTCTCAATTATTTCACTGTTTAATATTAGAAGTGTTTTGGGTCTTTATTTAGAAATTTGATGTTTTTGTGACCAGAAAATACGCTGTAAGAATTTAATTCTTACTTATATCAAGGAGCCTATGATAAAATTGGTTTTGTTTTGTTTTTTATTTTTTTCTTAATTTTTAAAATTACTTTATCGTTGTTCAATTACAGTTGTCTGCATTTTCTCCCCTTCCCTCCCCCCAATCCCATCCAAACCCACCTCCCTCCCTTGCTTCCACCCTCCCCCTTGGTTTTGTCTTTGTGTCCTTTATAGTTGTTGCTGAAAACCCTTCTCCCCACAGTTCCCTTCCCCCCTCCCCTCTGGCTATTGTTAGATTGTTCTTAATTTCAATGTCTCTGGTTACATTTTGCTTGCTTTTTCCTTTTGTTGATTACGTTCCTAAGCAAAATAAGTTAGGTGGCAAAGGACAAATACCATATGATCTCACCTTTAACTGGAATATAAAATTGGTTTTGTAATATGTTGTTTCACTTAAAGTTGCGGTATCCAAGAGCCTAATGATGATGTTAAGTGAGGACTTACTATAACTACAAAAAGGAAACCTTGAGCTTTTGTGTCATGACAATATGAAAAGGGTTCACTTCCTGAACAAGTGCAAGTATGAAACCTTGTCTTCCAGTTGATTAGAGATTGGGTAGAATGCTCCCTGCTTAGAGTAATATCCTAAACTGCCTCTTGCAGTTGGTTAAGAATTTGCTAAAGAAATTAGAATTTTTCTGAATTCTTATTCTTTCTCTTATAATAGAATAAATAGAATAAATTTCCACATCTCTTGTTTTTTAATCTGTATAGGCCAACAATAATATAGATAACTTTTATGATACACATTTGCTGGACTAGGTGTAATGCGGCAACATTCTTAGGTGAGAGGTTGTATACTGTATAATTTTTTAAATTATATGTTATTGATTATGCTATTACAGTTGCCCAGTTTTTCCCCCTTTGTTCCCCTCTACCCAGCATCCCCCACCCCCTCAGGCAATTCCCACTCCATTTGTTCATGTCCTGGGTCATGCATAGGTTCTGTGGCTACTCAGAACCTTATATCCCCATGGCTATTCTGTAACTATCTATTTGTACTTCTTAATCCCCTCACCTCTTTACCCATTTCTCCACACTCCGTTCCCATCTGGCAACCATGAAAATGCTCTCTGTATTCATTATTCTATCTTTGTTCTTCATGTTTGCTTAGTTCTTTAGAATCAATTGTTGATATGTATTTATTGCCATTTTATTGTTCACAGTTTTGATCTTCTTTTTCTTAAATAAGTCCCTTTAACATTTCATATAATAATGGTTTGATGATGATGAACTCCTTTAGCTTTTTCTTGTGTAGGAAGCTCTTTATCCGCCCTTCGATTCTATGTGGTAGCTTTGCTGGGTGAAGCAATCTTGACTATAGGTCTCTGCTTTTCATGACTTTGAATATTTCTTGCCAATTTCCTCTAGCCTGCAAAATTTCTTTTGAGAAATCAGCTGACAGTGTTATGGGAATTCCCCTGTAGGTAACTAACTGCTTTCCTCTTGCTGCTTTTAAGATTCTCTCTTTATCTTTAACCTTTGGCATTTTAATTGTGATGTGTCTTGGTGTGGGCCTCTTTGCCACTATATTGTTTGAGACTCTCTGTGCTTCCTGGACTTGCATATCTATTTCCTTCACCAAATTAGGGAAGTTTTCTTTCATTATTTTTTCAATAGATTTCCATTTTCTTGCTCTTTCTCTTCTCTTTCTGGCACCTCTATGATATGAATGTTGGGCCACTTGAAGTTATCCCAGAGACTGCTTATACTATCCTCATTTTTTTGGATTCTTTTTTCTTCTTGCTGTTCTAATCAGCTGTTTGTTTGTTTTCTGCTTCTGTATGTTCCAAGTCATTGATTTGATTCTTGGCTTCGTCCTCTTTACTGTTGATTCCCTATAAATTGGTCTGTATTTTAATTAGTGTGTCTTCCATTTCTGATTGGATCTTTTTCTATGCTGTTGAGGTCCTCACTAAATTCCTTGAGCATCTGTGTAAGATGCAGTGCTTTGCATTTGGCAACTGATAGATTGCTTATCTCCATTTTGTTTAGTTCTTTCTTGGGACTTTTGATCTGTTCTTTCATTTCAGCCACATTTCTTTGTCTCATTTTGGCAGCCTCCCTGTGTTTGTTTCTATGTATTTGGTACAGCTGCTATGACTCCCTGTCTTGGTAGTGTGATCTAATATAGTAGGTATCCTATAGGGACTAGTGGCACAGCCTCCCCTATTACCCAAGCTGGGTACTCAAAGTGTGCTACCTGTGTGGGCTGAGTACACCATCCTCTTATAGTTGAGCCTTGATTGCTATTGGCAGGTCAGTGAGAGAGATTTACGCAGGCCAGTCAACTAGAAGGACTGGCTATGATCACTGACCACCAACTTTTGCTCTTTGTGGAGGATCAGTTGTGCCAGGGCCCACCCCACAGTGCAGAAGTTACTTCAGAAGGGCTCTGGTGCCTGCTGAATCCACCCCTTGAGTGTGTCACTTGTGGAGGTGGTTGGGTGGTGGTGCTCCAACATGGTCTGTAGTTGTCCACTGGGTACACAGGTTCTGGGGTTCCTTGGGAGGTGTAGGCCATGGTCAGCCATTGCCTATGTTTTATCTTGGGCTACTTGGCATAAGCTATAAAGTGATCTACAGATGGCTGCTACTTGTGCTGGGCTTGAAAGTACCTAAGCATGGCCAAGCTATGAACCAAGGCCAAGTGCTGCTAGTGCCAGGCCTGGGCCCACTTAGCAAAGAGGTACAAATGGCTCACAGTGAGCTGCTGCCTTTTTGAGAGGATTTAGAAGATCTGGAGCATGAAACAAGACAAGCCATTTATATGGAAAAGCTCCCTGTTAACAGCTTGGGTTGGCCCTTAAGTTGGGTAAGGAGGAACCTTAGGGAATCACCAGGACAGACAAACAGTGCAAGCCAGGTTGATAGACTCTCATTATGGTGCCCACTGCTCTGTGGCACCGTTGGAGGAGGGCTCAGAAAAGGAACAATGACCTCTGCCAGCAATTCTCTCTGGGAGAAAGCTGTCCCCCAGCTCTCACCATGATACCAGACACTTCAGTTCCTCCCTGTATGCCACTGGTACCTTTCAAGCTGCTTCCCTGGTGCTGGAGCTCAGGAGGAATGAGTCTTGAGTATGTCTGTGCATGGGCCCTTTAGAGGAACTTCTTGAGAATCCAACAGTTTCTTCTAATCACTCAATTCCCACTAGTTTTTACAGCCAGAAGTTATAGGGACTTACTGACACTGGAACCCTGGGCTGGGTGGCCTGGTGTGATGCTGGGATCCCTAGCTCACAAGCTAGCCCTCCTGAATGTCTATCTACTACATGTGGGTGTAGGACTAGTTCATTTCCACCCCTCCTATGAGTCTGGATTTTTGTGGTTTCTTTTTCAACTCTGTACTTGTGGAAATTCCATTCAGCTTGATTTCTGATGGTTCTGAGTGATGGTTGTTCTATAGTTTAGTTGTAATTTTGATGTGGTTGTGTGAGGAGGCGAGGTGTGTTTACCTAGGCCGGCCATGTTGGAGAGATTGCCCCCAATTTTTAAAATTATTATCAATAGGAAATGTTCCTCTAAGAAATTCAGACCAATAGTCTTCACAATGCTTTACCTTCAATCAGAGCTACATTAAGGTCAGCAAGGTAGTTCTTTGGTACATTTTTCAGAACATCTATAAATCTTATTATGAAAGTAAAACAGCACTGGCTATATTATTTCATAAAGAAATCTATGTAAATGGTGCTTGCTGTTTATGAGTTATATTTTCACAAACTGCTTGGTGCTGATGAGTGGGACTCCTTCCCACAGCATTCTGAGAATAATAAACCACTTTTAATGATAATTATAGGGTATACAAGTTTGAGGTTAAGGCTAAGTTACTCAGGACAATAAAAATAGAGATAAAGCACTTGTTTCTTGCTGTTAGAGGTGGTTTTAAGGTATGTCCATAAATTTTTTGCTACTTCTGCCTTGAAGAGCTGATGCTTACCACCCTCCCTCTTTCCCTAGCCTTAGTGTTACATAGGTAACTATGCATAGGTACTATCTATATCACTATTATTCCATAAAAGAGAGAACATATTAATGCCTTTCTTTCCCTCCAAATTGAAGAAGCACATGATTTCAGGACAGAGGACAGTCCTTCAAATTGAACGAATTCAGCTTACTACATTGCCCTCTTATTTTTTTTCTTTTTGCCTTGGGCCAATGGAAAGTACTGACTGACACTCTCTGACCTATAACAGGCATTGGCAAACTACTGGCCCTTAGTCTGTTTTTTAATTCGTGCTCAAGCTAAAAAGAGTTTGTACATTTTTAAAAGATTTTATTTATTTATTTTTAGACAGAGGGGAAGGGGGGGAGAAAGAGAGGGAGAGAAACAGCAATGTGTGGTTGCCTCTCACATGTCCCCCACTGGGGACCTGGCCTGCAACCCAGGCATGTGCCCCGACTGGGAATCAAACCGGTATCGCTTGGTTCCCAGCCTGCGCTCAATCCACTGAACTACACCAGCCAGGCAAGAGTTTGTACATTTTTAAAGCATTACAAATAAGAAAAGAAGAATAAGACAAAGAATACTTGTTGCTCATAAGACCTAAAATATTTACTATTGGCCCTTTACAGAAAAAGCTTGAAACCTCTTGAATCATCACTCTAAAATTACATCCATTTAGAAAAGACTCTTGTGCTGCTGCAAACCATTTAGATTACTATTATTGAATGGTTGTCACCACCAGGAGTAGTATCAAAGAAAGATGAGAGTTGAGGTTACTTTGATATTTTTCCAGACTTCCACTATCTCTGAGACCTTGTGCAAGTTACTGAATTTCAGTGAGCCTAAGTCCTCTCATATGTAATTGGGTAATGATTGAGGTCACATCCCAATCTAAAAGTCTCTTTCTAGGTTACTAGTTTTGTATGGTTTACCCTCCTTTATATTCAGTTTCACTTTTTAAGTTCAACAGTTAATAAGAGCTTTAATTAAACATTTTAATTTCCTCATAGGCTAGATCTTTTATACATTCCTGTTCACTTTGACCAAAATTGCTTTTCGGAAATGCAGTTGATTTGCGTAATAGGAAAAATTCCAAAACCAGAAACCTGTAATTTGTATTGACAGACTCAAAGTGTAAATCATTCTTAGTAGGTATGATAATTAAGCAAAGGTAAGAAACACACATTTGCTCACTTCTAAAACATTTCAGATCATAGACAGATCTTAGATCTAGGAACATGGATTAGCTACCGCAATTCAAAATAAGTAGTTACAAGGTTGGTATGATTTCAGCTGAGAAATGTAATATTTTAAGTATATAAAAAATATTATCACCTTTCTTAGTAAAAGAGAAATCATTTACTAAGAAAGGTGATAATTCAATTCAATAACTAATTATGAGCCAAAATAATGATAATTAATCTTGTTTAATTCTCCTAACCAGAGATTTTCTCTGAAATAAAAAAAAGTGCACATTAAAGTAGCATTTTTAATACTCATCTTTTTTTCTACAAAGAAGCTTAATTGTACATGAAAAGATCAAAATAGATCTAAGGCCAAATACAGGGTCCAGCACAAATAATTCTCCTTCTTATTACAAAATCATAAGCATGTGATTATGTAACATTACAATATCACACTCAAGCCTACCGTATAACATTTTAGGTGAAATGTTCAAATTAAAACTATAAATTAGTATACCCATATTACTATTCAATCAACCACACTCAAGCAGGGCTTACTTCTTCTGGACCCTGTATATTATTTACTTATTAATTCTGTTTCTTTAAAAACTCAATTGTTAAAGAATTATTCTATGGCCTCCTATAAATAGGTAATAATTTATAATATTAAGATAAACTTAGAAGAGCTCAGAATAGTTAGACTTTAAATAAAATGTAAAACCTTATTGTACTATGACCACTTATTTCTTTGCTAACAGTTGTACATTTTTTTTCTAAAAAAGCATCTGAAATCAATTGGACTAAAATAGCTCACCACAATTTATTCCAAGGGAATTTGGCAGGGAGTGGGGACTAGCTGTTAAGTCTTTGTATCAAGAAGAGCCTGATGTTTCCTTAGCAAAGTAAATGTAGATCTAATTACTGGCTCTGAACACAGAAGAGAGATAGAACAGTGACCAATGATGGTGTACGAAATTTGCCCCCTCCTTTAAAACCAAGCACAAAAGTTATCACCTTCTACATAAAAAGCTTTCCAGCACTATCCCTTCCTTGTGCTATTTTCTTTTCACCTTACTTTGTCCTACACCTTACTTTGTAGGTGTAATTATACCTTTTTTCATTGTCTTGGTATTCTATTAAATTATATAAGTGAGGACAAGGACCACATTTTAAATATTTTTTTACTACTCCACTTTCTTCATGATTTCCACATACTTGGAACTTTATTGATAGTCTTGAGTAACTTTTACAAAGTTGTTCATTGAAAATCTTGTGGACAAAGCCTCACCAATTAAGACTGATTATAGGAAAGTCAATCTAAACTAATTATCAAATATTTTAAGATTAATGCAACTTTATTTGTTTCATGAATGTAACATTTATTTATCATGGATATTTGTGATAGAAATCTGCTTTAGTGTACACAAAAGAATGATCTGCAATTGGCATATGACTTACTGAATTATAAACAGTTTCTTCTAAAGTTTTTAACAATAACCTCTCTTAGTTAGATTGAACTCAATGACACAGCTACTTTACTGAGCTCTCTAAGAAGAGGAGCTAAAGGCAAAGCAGCGGGATACAAAGTCAATATTCAGAAATCAAAGGCATTTTTTTTACACCAACAGCAAAGTATCAGAAACAGAAATCAGGAAAAATATCCCGTTTGCTATAGCAACAAGAAAAATTAAGTACCTAGGAGTAAATCTAACCAAGAAAGTAAAAGAACTATACTCAGAAAACTTCATAACACTGAAGAAAGAAATTAAGGAAGACACAAATAAATGGAAGCATATACCGTGTTCATGGGTTGGAACTATTAACATCATCAAAATGTCCATATTTCCTAAAGCTATTTATAGATTCAATACAATCTCTATTAAAATACCAGTGGCATATTTCACAGGTATAAAACAAACATTTCAAAAATTTATATGAAACCATAAATGACCCTAAATAGCCACAGCAATTTTGAGAAAGAAGAACAAAGTAGGAGGGATCACAATACCTGATATTAAACTATATTATAAGCCCACTGTAATCAAAAGTGTCTGGTACTGGCATAAGAACAGACACAGAGATCAATGGAACAGAATAGAGAGCCCAGAAATAAACCCAAGTCTTTATGGCTAATTACTATTCAACAAAGGTGGCAGAAGCATAAAATGGAGTAAAAATAGCCTCTTCAACAAATGGTGTTGGGAGATCTGGACAACTACAACCAAAACTATGAAACTAGACCGCCAACTTACACCATATACAAAAATAAACTCAAGGTGAATGAAAGACTTAAATATAAGTTGTGACACCATAACAGTTCTAGAGGAGAACATAGGCAGGAAAATCTCAATATTCCATGCAGCAATATTTTCACTGATATGTCCCCTAGAGCAAGGTACATAAAGGAAAGAATAAACAAATGGGACTTCATCAAAATAAAAAGCTTCTGCATGGATAAAGAAAACATCAGCAAAATGAAAAGGAAACCAACCGTAAGGGAAAATATATTTGCCAATGATACCTTGGACAAGGATTTGAGCTCCAAAGTATGTAAAGAACTCACATGATTCCACCCCAGTAAGACAATTCAATGAAAAAATGGGCAAAGGACTTGAACAGACACTTCTCCAAGGAGGACATATAGAGGGCCAAAGACATGAAAGAATGCTCAGCAACACTGGCCATCAGAGAGATGCAAATTAAACCACAATGAGATACCACTTCACACCCATCAGAATGGCCATCATAAACAAATCAACAAACAACAAGTGGTGGGGGGGTTGTGGAAAAAAGGGAACCCTAGTACACTGCTGGTGGGAATGCAGACTGGTGCAGTCACTGTGGAAAACAGAATGGAATTTCCTCAAAAAACTAAAAATGGAACTCCCTTTTGACCCAGCAATTTCACTGCTGGGATTATATCCTAAGAATCCTGGAACACCAATTCAAAGAACCTATGTACTCCAGTGTTCATAGCAACACAATTTACAATAGCCTAGTGCTGGAAACAGCCTAAGTGCCCATCAGTAAATGAGTGGATCAAAAAGCTCTGGTACATTTACACAATGGAATACTATGCAGCAGAAAGAAAGAAGGAGGTAGGCAACCCTTCACAACAGCATGGATGGAACTGGAGAATATTACGCTAAGTGAAATAAACCAGATGGTGAAAGACAAACACCATATGATCTCAGCTATAAGTGGAACCTAGTCAACAAAACAAACAAGCAAGCCAAATATAACCAGAGACATTGAAATAAAGAACAAATGGACCATAACCAGAGGAGAGGGGGGGAGGGCGATAATGGGAGAAAGAAGGGGAAGGGTTGTCAAGGAATATGTATAAAGGACTGATGGACAAAGCCAAAGGGGGAGAGGATTGAGGGTGGGAGGTGGGGTTGTGTGGGGAAAGTGGTAGCAGAAAAATGGAGGCAACTGTACTTGAACAACTATAAAAAAATAAAAAAGAACAGGAAGTAAGTACTTTATTCACCTCTGTGAACCTAGCATGTAACAAGTCCTGGGAAATAGTAGTCACTCAATAAATGCTTTTAAAGTTAAATTGAGTAAGTAAATGAATGCATAGCATTGTAATATTTATGCCATTTATTTGCTAATTCTGTTAAGAAAAAAACCCCTCTGAATTCCTAAAGAAATGGCACAGATACTGCATTAGTTTGCTAAAACAGCCATAACAAAGTACCACAAACTGAGTGGCTTTAACAATAGAAAGATATTGTCTCATGGTTTTGGAAGCTAGAAGTCTGACTTGAAGATATTGGCAGAACTGGTTTCTTCTGAAAGCTGTGAGGGAATGATTTGTGCCACGCCTCTCTTCTTGGCTTGTAGATGGCCATCATCTCTGTCTCTTCACATTATTTTCCTTCTATGACTGTGTGTTCCACTTATTGATGCATTCATTGATTCTTGTTATGTGCCCTGCCTGGGTTTAGAACCTGCATCCTTGTCATATTGGGGCAATGCTCTAACCAAGTAATCTACCTGGCCAGGGCAAGCTATCACTTTCTTGTGTCTTCTTTAAAAAGTAGAGAAATCTTTACCAGAAGTCTTCTAGCAAACTTCTCCTCGAGTCTCATTGATTAGCATGCCCATGTCGGAAACAATTACCAACAAACAAATAGGAGAGTCATGATTGGCCTAGACTAGTGGAGATTTCCCTTTGGAAGTAGGTATGAGACCAGTCACTCCTTATGCATGCACGTGGACACATAGAAGGGGGTGGGTACCTGAACAAAGGTAGGGATCTTTCAAAAAGGAAGAAAGGGGAATGGATGTGGAATAGACAACCAACAGCATCACATATGATGTCAAGTTTGATACCTCCCTCTTTCCACACATACAATCTAAAAATGTCCCTACCTACATGAGGCACATTCACTACATCTCCATTTGGGGAAAAAAATGGAGTCTCAGCCAGTAGCAATATCCAGTTCCAAGGACAAGACCTCTCTGCTAGGTCTGGACACGTCTCCTTGTAAACCAGGGACCCATGGCTTAAAGATAAGTTTTCCACTCCAAATATGTTTAATATACAACAATAGAGAAGGAACAGGATAACTACATTAAAACTCATTTGCAAAGGGAATAACAGTCAGTGGACATTATTCTATAGCCCATATCATATCCTGTTAGAAAGAAGAGAGAGGACTGCCCACTCTAGTAATCATGAATTCCTTGGTTAACTAATGTAGCTTCTGAATCTGTTTTCTAGGAGGATCCATCGTCCTCCATGGTCCTTGGTTCTGTCCTTTGGAAACATTTTCCGTGTTGATTGTCTTCGATAACTACATTTGAGATAGATATTGGAGAGTTTAGTACTTTCTGTGAGTGTGAGTTTGGAAGACTTGTGGTGTGCCTTAGAGATTAAACTATTACAAAATTATTCATTGTCGATTGGGCAGGCTTAGAATGTTTTTGGAAGTGAATTCTCTTAAAAACTTAGTGGGTTCTGATTTTTACTTTCAGTCAATTTTATAAGCCAGTAAATATAGCCAGAGAGTGCACAGTCTTAGTCTTTGAGTCTGAGAACTCCAAATCTAGAACTCAGATTTGCCCATTCCCCAGGTCCACAGTTTGATAACCTTTGCCACAAGTACAATTGGAAGCAAGGGATTTAGGTGGAGAATCCCAGTTGTAATCCTATATTTGACACAAAACCAGTTGCCTTTTCCAAAAGCAGATTATTTAACATGAAATTTTTAGGAGAAACTTTGGCAGCTAAGCTTATCTCCTACCATGTTCTTCGCTTTCAGCCCAAGCTTCCCTCTTTATTATAGGTTTTCAGAGAAACACCTAAGTAGTAGCCAACATACACCATCCATTCTCATTCACACTACCATTTTCCTTAACACTAGGATCTCAAAAGGTTGTTTTTCAGGTACAGAGTGCCAATTCAATGAAATATATTCTTCAACCAAAGAACAATAGTGATTTTATTCTCAGTCTGGAATACTGGGATCCTCATTGTCCTCTGATCTACCACTTCCACAATTTGGGGTTTGTTATCTGCAGCATCCCATACTTTGGTAGTAAATTATCAGTTTGGTTGTGTTCAAATTCAAACAACAGAATACCTCAACTCAAATAGTCTTAAAAAATGACAATATTTGTTAATCAAATAATAAGAAACTTGAAAGTAGTGTACTCCAGCTGTTAAATGACATTTTCAAAAACTCAGGCTTTTCTTTCCATTTTTCTGTTTTGTCATTTTCAGCATATTGATTTTGTCCTCAAGCTACCTTCTCTCGTGGCTGCAACAGGTTCATTCCCATCCTATATGATCCCATCTAGTGGAATAAGCTAGGAAGAATTATTGGATAGACAACCAAAATGTTCACTATGAATGACTAGATAGAAGAGTGATGATGATGGTTAGAGCTAAGAATGCTAGCCAATTGGTCAATCAAGTTAGAAGCAAAGTGGTTAAGAAACTGAATCACTTAGAATGCATTCAGTTACATGTAACAGAAATCCAACTCAAAGTGGTTCACACAACTGGAAGTCCAGAGGTACATGGGGCTTCAGAGTTGGTTGAATCACAGTTTAACAATGTCATCAAGGATCTAAGATATCAGTTCTATCCTAAGGCAATTTCCTTGTGGTCATAGAATAGTAGTAACAATTAGAGCTCCATGCTTCTTTGTGCAAAAAAAAAAAAAAAAGATTCTATCTCTTCTAATGACTCTCACTTAAGAGTTAGGAAACTTTTGCTCAGAACCCCCTAAGCAATCTTTCTGTCATATTTCTTTGGCCTAGAAATAGTGATGTGGTCATTCCTAAACCAGCCTGTTTCCAAAGGAAGGTACTATTTGATTTAGGATCAGATTTTCTTGAGTCAGACTTAATCAGAGTCTGCCTCAGTTGCACAAGTCAGTCCTTTCAACCACTTGGCTGATGCACAATGTCAAGAGGTGGGATAGATGTTGAAGAGATGACCTCAGTGTCTACTACAAAAATGGAAGCCAGTATTAGGGATAAAAGATAAATGGCAAAGTACAAACACAAAACAGGGCAATTCAGAACTAGGCATTGGCTGGAGCATGCCTTTTTTGGTATGATCTGGTCAGCTTGATCACATGAGAAACAGAGAATTCAACAACAAATATCTGACCTTTTTTTTACCGAATATTTCATCTGTGTGTGTGATTCAACAGATGCGTTTAATTATAATTCAGTTCCTCTAAGTTTTTTTACAATCATTTCTCAAAAATTAAATTTCCTACCAGCATACTAAAAATGGCAATGTGCCATATATATTATGAAAGTATTATTTTACAAAATTGAGAATTTTGAGAATTTTTGTATTTAAATTGTCAGTAATATCTATAGAGTTCAATGTAGACATATCTACATTAACCACTGGAAGACTAAACATTTCACATTAAATAAGTCATTTATTTTAAGTCATTTTTAGTCAGACCTATGACTACCAGGAGTGCATACACAGAGTGTTAAGACCATATATGTGGAGCACAGGTAGGGGTCCTAGAATTTCATTTTAATCACTGTTGAAGATATATAATTTTGTTTTTGTAAAAGAATCAAGAAATAAAATATACTTTATTTTTTAAACTTTTTATTATCTGAACACCTTTGGAATCATTTGGGCATTACATTTACATTAAGAGGGGAACATACTTCTTGAGTAGCACATGGGCTTCTACAATTGTAGTTCTGCCCTTGTTTTCAGTGTTATTCAAATCTACAATGTTATGAAGTGTTTGCAGTGATTTTTCTAAAACATAATCTGATCATGTTGCTCATCTGCTTAAAATCCATCAGCAGCTACTCACAGCCCTCAGGTTTGATCCCAAACTCCTTAGCTCAACAAGGACCATCAGGAGAGACCCCTACTTACCTTTCCATTTTCCTCTCTGACTTACTTTCTACTTTGTTATCTAACCACACAGTTTCCCAAATCCACCAAGCTCTTTCAGACTTCTGCCAGGAGCACCTTTAAACCCCCTTTCCTCCTAATTCTTTTCTTTAGGAAGCTCTTCCAGAATCATCTCTTCTAGTTTTCATTCCACTCCTATGACTATCTTCATCACCCTGGGTTGATGTCTATCATTGCACCATCCATAGCACATTGTGTTGAAGATATCTATTTACTTTTTCCTTTTCCCCACTAAAGGACCATGTCATCTTCACCTTTGTACTTCCCCCCAGAGCTCAATACGATACTTGGAAGCTAAAAAGCACTTAATAAATATTTGTTGGATAAATAAATTTACTTTTTTTCTTAAATTTGCTAGTAATCACAACAGCTATAATTTGGTACACAGCTTTTACACTAGGTTAGTAGATGCTTTACATTATTTATCTTATTTAATTTTCACAGTTGACATGTAAGTAAGAATCACTCCTCTCATTTTTATAGATGAGGAAATTGGCTTAGAGAAGTTCAGTGATTTATCTAAAATTAACTAACAGGATCAACCCTTCATCTCTCAGGTTCCAAATCTTTGCTTTTTTTCTCGACACAACTCTTCTCTGTATTAGGAGATCCTCCCTGACACCTAAGTGTGGAAGGGTGCCAATCTCAGTGTTATTCCAGGCAAATATTCAGGCAGTAAGCAATGCTCTAAAATAAGCATGTGCCATTTCCATAGTTTAGGGTTATCAACACCTTCAGAAAAAAATCTTCATCAAAAGCTAGAGGTGTAGGAAATAGGGTTTAGTATTTTGGGAGTCAAGCCCAGAGATGAATCAGCTGCCCAGCCAAGTGGACTGGGTCTCAGTGTTAAACTCCATCCTCAAAATTAATTGGACTACTAAAGGAGGAACTTGAAGACAAGTGATTGAAATTTAGCCAACTTGGCAGGTATAGGGAAATCATATATCCACAGTGGGGAATTGTAGCCCCATGTTTTCACGTCTAATAAGAGCACGGTCTCTCGTGGAACATAGGTCGGCATACATGGACCCATGTTCGTGGAAGCAGAATTTCCTGTGGAGAAATCAGGCTGGCATGTTCCTTAGATTTAAAATAAAACCTTACTATTGCTAAAAATCTCTCCCTGGATCAAAAGAACAAATGCTAATGCTTAACTAGCTTCCTTAGACAGATGCTAATCCTTTCAAAGTTCAGCCATACCTCTTGTCTTTGCATAACCCTTTTGATGTACCTTCTGGGCTGTCTACCACCTAAAGCGAATCTACAATCTATACATAGTTAATGAATACCATTCTGAGGTAATGTCCCCAGCAATAAAAACCCCTGGACCCAAGGCTCGGGGCCTCTCCGAGATGATAGTGGAGCTGGAATTTCTAGTCCATTATAAAATTACGTGTAAAATTATTTACACGCAGCCATGGCATACAAATCCTGCTGGCCGGGATTCGCGACAGGCAGGAATAAGGAGTAACATATGGCCACGTGTGGCTCACCAGATATTAGGCTTATGAAAATGAGCTGAATTCTAATCTACTTATCATATATTGAATCTCCTACTGTGTCCCCTACGCTACACCAGGAATTGAGCAATGATATGTGGGGGTAAATAATGGATACCAGTGATGTCCAGAACTGGCACACCCTGTGTCTATGGTGAATCAGACAATGAGTCAAGAGGAAAAAAAATGTGCTGAGCAGCTTCCTAGGGGAGAAAGTCATGTCAAACCATTGCTAAATCAGTGTCTAGTAAAAGAAAGCTACTTTTTAAATTCTAACTTAATCATTCCTACATTAAAAAAAGGAAGAGTTTTTAATTACAGCCTATATTGACATTTTCCTTCTTGCTTTACTATGTATAAAGGAAAGCTAAAGCACATATACTAAAAAAATCTGATGACTTCTTATTCCCACTAAAACAATATTTTCCCTTACTAAAAGGTCTTTTTTTTAGTAGTTTAAGTTTTAAGTTATCTTTATTTTGTTGCTAAATTTTATGTAATATATTCTCTTTTGATGACTTATTTTAAAAGCCCTATACATTGGTAGGGCCTTCCTTTACTTTATCATCAGTCAGATCTTACCTTGTTCTAAGTCTCTACAGTTGTCTTCTTCCCTCAGCAAAGGTTAATTTGTTCCTAACCATGAGCTCAGCTTACCCTACTGTCAATCCAGACCTTGAACAGAAGAGATTTCAGGGGCTGTAGCTCATTGCAGAAGGGTTCAGCATCAGTCACCTTTGTTGCTACTGCAGCTCTTGACTACTTGCCCAAGTTCTGATTACAAGTCTTATTCTCTAAGTCCTGCTTGTGCTTCAGTTGGTTAACTGAGTTTACACCTTGCTTCCTTGTGGCTGATATCTGACTTAGTAGCTTCAATAGCCAGAGTCCTGTTTTGTTATTATCAATCTCTACTATAAACCCTGCTCAGGGACTGGAGTCTGTCCCTGAACATCAGGCACGTCACTAAAGTTCTGTTACCTGGCAATGGGCATCCCTGATGCTGACTCTTTGCCTACTTGGACTTCTAAACTACTTTCCTCTGCATTCTCTATCTCCTCCTTTTAGGGTATCCCATTTGGAGTATCAGCTCACAATACCAACTGTTTGAATTTATCTATTGCTATACCTTTTAGATATTATGCTGCCCTATATTTCCCTCAGCACCTTGAGAGAAGATGGCCTACTTCCAAGTTCTCCCATCAAGCTCTAACTAGTTGGTGGGTGGGTCTAATTCTAGGTGCTGGTGCTTCAGAAGCAGCTCCATCAGGAAGTGGTTAACCCAACCATATATCTAGATTTTAGAATATTGTCAAGTAGGACATGAATAGAATAGCAATATCAGGTCACAATATACATTTTATTCAAGTAAAGTATTTTAACTTGGAACTCCATGGAAGACTTCAATCACTTCCAAATATTGGTATCTTGGGACTGAATGTAATCCTACTCACATATGTTTCCCATTATTCAGTTAGAGGGAAAGAAGAGGAATCGTTTTCTCCAACTAAGAAACATAACTCAAAGGAATAAATTTCCAAACACATGAAAATTAATTTGCATATTCTTTGGAGATAGAATTTTATTTTAATTTTAGCACTCATGAAGAATGAAAGCACGAGGGAAAATATTGCTTCTTGACTGTGAAACCATATGACGGTCTCTAGCCTCGTTTTCTCTGCCTCTGCCATTTTGGATTCCCACTTGCTGGGTTCAGTATCTCTGTTGGCAGGTGTGGTATCATCACAATTTCCAGACTGGTCAAGCCTGGAGGCTGGATATGCCAAAGAGTCTTAGCATAGGCTGACCTCTCCTTCCCTAAACTGAGTGTCATGTTGCTACCCTTAGGCCGACAGCCATTCCTACACATTCTTTCAATAAACTTCAAATGTGCCAGGCTCTGAGCCAGGCAATGGGTGGGCAGATTCATGTTTCGTATGACCTGAAGCTTATAAAATTTGGGACACTCTTTATGAAAAAGAATACTAAGTTACAAAAAATAGGTGTGAAAATAGAGAAAAGGAATAACAACAAATTTAAATTTTAAAAATCTGGTAAATACCACAGGAATGATAAAAATCTAGAAAAGTTATATAATATTTTTGTTAACTAATTGCCTGACAAATCTCTATAATTCTTTTTTCCTACCTTTATCAGCACACTCTTTGATAGTTTCTTCATATTATAAAAATTTTGTAAATTTTTTCTATAGAAATAACAGAGATAACTGCTAGCATGGTTGATCAAAAATAAAATTTTTATTGAGAGTTTAGAAAAGTTTCTTTCAACCTCACTATTCGTTACTATAATTTCATATAAATTTTTGGGAATATCTCTTATAAAGTTTTCTTTATAACCAGTAATATTTGAAGAATTTCAAATATCTATTGGATGGGGCTAATCTTAATACTCTGAATTGTCACTGATGTCCTCAATGTAGTGGTGTCTCATGAGTTTTATATTATTTTTATTGATTCAGTATTTCATATCAAATCAGCAAGCAATTTAAATCTTTTATCAGTGTATTCATGTGATAACACTTTGAGAAATATAAAACACTATGCACTCATCTGTACTTACTATTTGTAATACAGTTACAGGTTTGTTCCCCATGAACACAGGAATGATGAGAAATTCTGTGTCACCTGATTTTCATTAAAATGGGAGAAAAGTGTGTAGTGCTTTTATAATTATGCAAGCAGCATTGTCAAGTTCATTCTGGATAGAAGAGACATTCTGTTTTATTTAACATTGATGAAAATTAGACCCTCCACTTGTAATCATACACATCTAGTGACTAGAATGATTTCTCCTAGACTAGCTTCTGGTTCCATACATATCAAACCTAGTTTCTCTTCCATTACCTTATAATTCTAATTCTGTATTGTCCACTGGTTCACATCATGATACAACCTCTGGCTCTCTTTGCCTTAGGATTAGAACACACCAGATGTCATAGCTGAGTTAGTGGTATTCTTGGGAGCTATTCCTACACTTAGATGGCTAGCAAAAACTTAACTAATTCAGGAACAACTACAGACCACATGAATATTGCCACTAACCCCAAACTAGATTTATCTCCAACCCGACTTTTTCTTAGCTGAATGTACTTGCAGCTACTCCAACATCACACCACGAGGAAAAGTGTGAGAAGCTCTAGTGGGTATACTTTTACTTTAGTTATAATTGCAGTTAGAATATCTCCTTTTGCAAATTTCGGAAAAGCATTTGACATGTGAACACTCCTAAGCCCACACAAGTGAAGTGTCCCAAAACCTCAAATTAATTAGTGTCATAGGAAATTTACTTCTGTCATTAGAAGAAAAAATTGTAAAACAGACATAGTCTCTGCTCCAGGTCTGTCCCTCCTTGTTCTGGGAATAAGGGATGCACAAGGTAATACAGACAAGGAATAGGCTTCCATATTCTGAGATTTGTCCTTGTGTCAATCCTAATATGGGATATAGTGTCCTTCCCACCACTTCCCCTCTTCCCCACGCCTGCCCCATACTCTCTTTGTTTTGGTTTTGATGGTATTTTTTGTCTTTACTTGTCTTTTTATTGTTGTGTTATTGTATAAGGATATCTGTTAGGTTCTGAGTGATAGAATTACAGGCACATTCTGCAGACAGATGTGTGTGATACTAAAGTCTAGCAATGGTAGGAGCAGAAAGCAATATGTTTGGATAGCAGAGAAAGAAATGAGATTTGAAAATGTGAAGGCAACCAAGGAAGACACAATTTGTATGCAAATTATTAGGCATATGCAGCTAATAATCATTTCAAAACCACTTCCAGAACTGGTATAACAAAAAGTAGTAACAAAAAGAAAGCACGATGTTTCTTTTCTCCTCCTCTTCCCCCTCCTCTCCCTCCCCTCCCCCTCCTCCTCCTTTTTTCCTTCTCCTTCTCCTTCTTCTTTAAAATAGTTGTACAACTGAATTACGGTAGTTTGTTTTTTAGGTAAAAATAAAAATTTCCTTTAAATAATATTTATACTGATTATAATGAATAATGATACATGTGAATAAAATAGGACTATATCTGTATTTAGCATTAAGAAGAAAGGAAGTCATTAAAAGAGTTCTGAAAGATGCCATAAAGATGTGGCTGCAAACAATTTTCACAGGCCTCCTACCACTACTAAGTCTGTTAAGTATGGAACCATATGTTTCTCTCAAGTGTAAAAATATGAAGTTGGAAAATTTACTAAGAAAAATTCTCCTGTTTCCCATTACATCAGTCGATCAGACTCTTTATTGTAAAATGCATTGACTAATGTCCTGCGAGTCATACACATCAATGACATATTGCTTATTTTTTGTTTCTTGTAATACTTGGATGTACTAGAACATCATGGTCTAGAAAATTACACTACTTGTTTGTACATGTCTTGAAGGGCTGTGTCATTATTTTGGTTATAAAATTTTGCAACATGCATCTGCAGATATCAACTTGCATCTGTAGATATCATGAACTCAAGCAAAGATTAAAACAAGAGATAATATAATATTGCCCTCTCCCAATTTTATTAATCAAATTGACTTAGTATTTTATTCCATAGTTTATTTATAATTTATATTTACTATCATTTTAATTGACAGAAGTTGGACAATGGTCAGTTCTCAAGTTTACCACCAATTTTATATAATGCCACTCTGATGTATGCTTGTTATAAATGCATCTTTTAAAGTACTTTGTTCTGGAACAGCCAATAGCCAGCGAAAATAGGCCACACATTTGATTCTTCAAAATTTTAGATAAGGTATGTTTAAGTAAGGCAGAATTACTTTGTTCTAAGATAAAAACAAATTCTCTCCAATCATTGCATATTTCATCTTTCTTTGTCTAATAGTTTTATCAATAGGTATAGGTAGAGGAACTTTTCGGTCTGTTTTTGTACTTTATTTACTTAAACACATTTTGCTTGTGGGGCAGGAATCCAGGTGACCCTGGGCAAAGTTACATAGCAGGTAATGTTTGTTTTGGATGTCTACCTCTTCTTTCCTGAAGTCACCATTGCCTTTTGGGCCTTATCTTAACCACTAAAAAACTATCCTAAAAAACTTTTTTTCAGTTCATAAGATGATAAATATCCCTCCTTTTTTTTTTCCAGTTTAACTTTACCTGTTCTCTGTTGATTTTCCTTAGAATCTCAGGATGCACTAGTTCATAAAATGTTAAAAAATAATAAGTCAAGGCATATGTACTCATATGAGAGGACTAGAATAATCATGAATCATGGAATGTAAGAATTTGCTAGAAATGATGCCTTTTCTGCATCTGTATTGTCTCGATCATTTATTCACTTGACATATATTTACACCTGTATGTACCAGAAACCATTCTAGGCACTTAGAATACATCAAGTACCAAAGAATAAAATTCCCTATGCTTGTGGTACTCACATTGTACAGTTTTATATCTCTTGAGAGTATGAATCATTCTTTTTCATATTGTAAGTCATAGCTTCAGTACATGCAATTTGAATTATTTTTGGCAGATTGTTTCCTCTGATCATGCTTTATGTCACATCTGTATAACTTTATGAAACACAATTTAGTCTTAGATGTGGCCATTTAAGTGGACAGTCAGTGAGAGACTTGTTTCTCACCATATTAGAAACAAAGTGAGAGGCTAACAGGTTAAAGTTAATTATTTTCAGATGTGAGGATGCAGAGTGGGATTTCATGAGGCTGAGCTCATCTTCTATACCTGGCACTGGCAGTATCATGAGCCAATCCTAGGCATAAAAATTTCTCCAGCACTCCTGAAGGTTTGGATTAAAATGCTTACTCAGGTGCCCTCTTCAAAAATGCATAAAACCATTGTCCTAAAGACTATACATAATGGGACTGAATTTTTTTATTTCAGATATTCACTATCTGTTTAATTGACTGTCACATAGAGAAACAAAATAAAATGAGAACATAAAAATTTTAAATAAGGAATTCGTCTGTGGAAAACACCTTCCTGTTTTTAAAACATTTGCCTAAAGCCAGGTCAGTGTAATTAATCTTGTTCGCAAAGTATGAAGCTGTGCTTCCAAATGTGTACTCTGTTTTTCCTGATAAGTATGTGTATATTGTTATGATTATTTGGTCTTGATGTATTGTTTTTTAAAAGTCTTTGTCTTGCTACACAATCATATAAAAACCAGTATTAAACAATTCAAGTTTCTCCAAATAAAAAAACTAAATTAAAACTTATAAGATTTAAATTTAGGGACAACATATAAACTTAAGAAGATTTTAGTTATTCTTTTGCTTTAGTTAAGTTGAAGAGTGCATGCATCTGGAAGACACCTAATTTTAAGAGAACAGAGGAATATGATAAACTTTCCTATATTAGCACTCTAGGAAAAAAATTATCTGTAGGAATATTGCCTTAAGAACTTTATAAATATTAGAATAATAAATGTATATAATTCAATATTTATGGATTCTTAATTTATAAATGCCAATTTAGTATCCTTTCAAAATACTGACTAAAAAAATGACACTCTACCCTTCTTTGATAACAAATGAGCTCAGCTTTCCATACAGAGGGAGGGAGAAGCAGTGACTGTGAACTCATACAAAGTAGCAACCTTAGGTAGAAGAAGCAGAGGGGAGTGTAAGGCTTAGATATAAACCGTTTCCCTTTGATCATGTGTGGAGGTGGGGGCTATGTGAGAGGACCTACTGGCTTATTGACCAGTGATGTTGTTCCCACTTCCTCATTCTACTTGTCAGAAGTTTTCCCTAACTTGTTTCTATCCTGCCTCATTATGATAAGCACAGCCAAACTCTTTATGTATGTATACATTGTCTTATTTTATCTTTATGACTCAGTGAGGTAGCATAATCATGTTCATAGTCTATATTGAGAAACTGAGGCTTTCAGAGGCTAAGAAACCCACCCAAAGCATCAGGAGTGACATACAGTTTTGCCTATTCCAAAGCCTTGTCCTAAACACAGCATTGGTTTCTTGTACAATTTTATTACTGAGATTTGAATTCAAGTACAATAATACAATTGTATACATGGTTTATGATTTTTAGTTTATAAGAACAAAATGATCATTTTGGTTTGCTAGCATTCGTGTTGGGTAATTGGGCCTAAACATTGACTTGTTATTTCACTGTCTTTCCTTGTTGCAGCAAGATCTTTGTGGGGGTGTGGGGACATGGTGGAGTGAAAATGGAGATGACTATACTTGAACAGCAATAAAAAGAAAAGACACATTTTTCATTTTCATGAATAACTTTATTGATTTGGATATTTTGAGTATGTTGACTATCTTCCTCATGGTACAACATTGATTGTTCTCAACTAATGTCTCAATTTGATCGTTATTAACTTCAATGGTCTATCTGACCATGGAGCATCGTCCAGCAGGAAATTTCCAGCACAAAACTTCACAAACCACTTTTGACACATTTGATCAGTTACAGCACCTTCTCCAGACACTGCACAAATCTTGTTTTGCATTTCAGTTGCATTTTTACCTTTCTTGAAATAATAAAACATAATATGCCAAAGATGTTGTGTATTTTCTTCCATCTTTAATATTAAAATGGCTAAACAAAAATTCACCAATTTCAATAACTTTTTTAAAAAATGCACACTGATATGACAGCTGCCACAATACAATCTAACAAAATTGTTTCAAATGAAGTTAAAGACAACTAAGCGCTACTAGGGCCATCTTATGGAAAAAACCAAATGAACTTTTTGGCCAACCCAATAGTTTTTTTCCTGCTGTTAATCTGTCTATCATCAGCGTAATTTGCAGGGCTCCAGTCATGAACATAAGAGGGGAGAGGAAGAGTTTTTTCCTCTTCTGTGGTGCTCACCTTTGGCTCAGAGAGCTGTGGCTGGGGAAAAGAGGGCGGAGTCCTAGGTGCTACCAGGAGTATCTCCTCAGCAGGGTACGGGCAAGTGGCAGTTTCACTTACTGGAACTGTGGCTGTAATAATTCATGTCGAGGACACTCCACTGCCTCCAACAAGCTTCTCTACTGTTTCCCTCTTTTATTTCGTACCTGGTTCTATGTTGTATTTACTCCACATACTGTTTGGTTCCTCTTGTTTACATGACAGTCTGCCTCCCAAGTAGGCTGTGTTTCTTTTTTATTTATTCTATGTCTTTAAAACCATATCACTAAAAGCAGAAATAAAATTAGTGAAAGTTGGAAGTGGGGAGGGCAATGGGACAGGATATTTTTACTTTTAAATATTTTAATATGCCTTTACCTTTTTTCAGGTTTCTGCCATATCATAGCATGCATTAATACATTATTTCTTTCTATTGCCAAATAATACTTCACTGAATGAACTTACCACATTTTATTTATCCATTCATCAGCTGATGGACATTAAGGTTGTTTCTACTTTTTGACTATTACGATAATGCTGCTATATTTTGTTGTGTACAAGTTTATATAGATATTTGTTTTCTTTTTCTTGGGTATATACCTAGGAGGGAATTGCTGGGTCATATGCTTAACAGTTTTTAAAAGCCGTGTACCTTTAAATGTGAGCTCTCATTGTTTCTGTTTTTCCCATTCCTCTATCCCCCTGCCCTTTGGCAACCATCAGCTAGTTCTCTGTATCTATGGGTTTGTTTTAGTTTTTGTTGTTTATGCATTTTTTTTAAAGATTCCATATATAAGTGAAATCATATAGTATTTCTTTCTCTGTCTGACTTCACTTATCATAATACTTTAACCTGTCAGCCTCTCACTTTGTTTTTAATATGGTGAGGAGCAAGTCTGTCACTCACTGTCCACTTAAATGAACATATCCAACACTAAACTGTGTTTCATCATATAATTCAGAGATGACATAAAGCATGATCAGAGGAAACAGCATGCAAGAAACACCCAAATTGCATGCACTGATGCTATGACTTGCAGTATAAGAAAGAATGATTCAGTCAGCTGATGTCTATCCCATTCCAACATTTCTGGTGCACATTTTTGGCATATTCTGCATGGACAGGCATGTGCATTGGCAGATACGTGCCAGTCGTGGAATGCCTGTCTTCAGCAAATACCTACATGACACTTCAGTGCTGGCCAAAGTCCTGACATGTGGACTGTGATTGAGTATGGGAATGATATAGGAAAGAAAAAAGTGGCAACTTATCATGCTATTAGGGGTATAGCTTTGAAGAAATAATTTAGGTGAAAATAGTACTAGTTGAACCAAGTGTCTCAAAGATGAATACGCTTTTCTCAAGCTAATTCTGTAACACCTAATTCTCCAGGTTTTCAGTGTTGGCTCAGTTGCAGCTTTGTGTAGCAATCCCACCCATTTTTGGAGAGATTTTCTTTATAGAGTAGAAATATAAGATGACTACTTGGCCTGGTTTTCAGGTCCTGCATGTATTTTTGTTTTGCTTTGTTTTCTTCTTTTTTAAAGCCTAAAATGCTCCATTACACTGGAATCTAACTGCCTTTTTATTTTCTTTATCGTTCCCATTCTGCCTGAAGTTAGTTACCATAATAAATGTTGTTCTCCAAGCTGTGCATAAATTATCCATCAGTGCTAGGAAACAAAGAAAGATGTGTTGTTCTGGGAAGACTGCTATTGTTAAACAAAGCAGCAGGTGTCTCAAATTAGACTTCAATGGCTGTTTAAATCACTATGATTCTCCTACTGAAGTTGCATTTTACTTTTTACACATCAGCCCCTACTTCGGATTAGGCCAAGTATGTCCTTGGGAGTTCTGTGCTTAGAAGGAAAAACATGTAACAGGAAAAATATCTACTTCTCTATAATTGAGGGTAATCATGTTCAACCTGGCTCACCAGCAGGGTATCCTTCTGGTGAAGAGCAGAATAATCTATCTGTTGTTGTTTGCAGACTGTATTCTGGCAGCCACCATCTCCCAGGAACCACAAGAGAATCCCTTCCACTGGCTTTTCTATGGTGATTGGAAGTTTTACACAGGGTAGACTGAGAGACATAATATTTATGTATAAAACAAGTGTATTGAGCCAGCACTCCTATGAGCCAGAAATTATATGCAGGATTGGAAAAATTGTTGACGGCCAGTCACTCTTTGACATAAGATATTTGCAATTGATGCCAGACAGAAGCAAACAGCTGTGCATAGCTGAAAACTGGAGTGCAGTAATACGGAGCTGGAAATAAGTATAAAACACAAAGTTCCTTAGGTTGTTTGGCACCCAGAAAATAGCAGTGGGAATATTGTAGGTAGTTGGGGGAAAGATGGTAAGCAACTTGAGGGCAGGGACTCTGGGTTATCTTTGTAGACCTATAACCTATCTGATGAATTATTATAAAAATATGTCAAAGATTAGGACAATGTCTCGTTTCCAATAACTAATACTTGAATCTGTTCAGAAAAAGAGGTGAGAGGATAATTCAGACCCATAGATCTTATTTATCAAGTAGCTAAACTAAGCTTTACAGTTCCTTGCTCACACAGTGGATTAGAAATAGACACTAGGGTTTTCAACAGTGTTTTTGCTCATCTGAGAAGTGATTTGAAAGACTCTTGTAAAACTGCCTTCCATTTTTGCACTCAAGAATGGAAAGCATTTACCATTTACTCCTCACAAGGCAATTAATCAACATCAAGCCTTATTCTCTGTCCCAAGGCAATACATACTTGCAGATAGCTCTCAGGCAGGAGGTATGGGCGGCCTTCCCTTCTGGACCAGGAATAAACAGGCCTGCGCCACCACAGCAACAGCTTGTTGCCTCGGAGGCTCATGCAAAATCAGAAGATGCCAGGACAAGCATATGCCTTATTTCTCATCAATTTTACTTTGGCTCCTTCCCAACTTAAAGCATATAATTACCTAAGCACTATAAAAATCCTACCTTTTACTGCAGAAATGGAAATGAGACTATAACACCTATTGTTCTGAGGCTCCTCCAAAATTTATGTTTTATGGTTGGAGGCCACAGCAATGCACCCTACCATTAAATATCCATTTATACAACAGGTTACACATTTTGGAAAACAGTTCTAGTATTTTCACAGTTCTCTAGAATTTTTTATAAAGAGAAACATACAGCATGTATTCTTTTTTTGTCTGCTTTCTTTTAGCTAGTGTAATTATTTTGAAATTCATTCATGCTGTTGCGTGTATCAATAGTTTATTTCTTTTATTGCTGAGTAATATTCTATTTTATGAATGTACCATAATTTGTCTATTCATTGACCTATTGATGGACATTTAGACTGTTTCCAGTTTGGGCTTTTACAAGTAAAACTATGAATATTCAACTACAAGTCTTTGTATGGATATACTCGTATGCTTTCAATATGGTAGATATATATTTAACTTTTTAAGAACATGCCAAACTGTTTTCCAAAATGGTTGTCACATTTTACATTCACACCAACAGTGTATGAGAATTCCAGCTGCTCCACATCCTGAGTAATACTTGGTATTGTCATGTTTTAAATTTTAGACATTCTAATAGATGTGGCTTTAATTTGCATTATGTGATTTTAATTCCCCTAATAACTAATGATGTTGAATATCTTTTCATGTGATTATTTACCATCTGTATATCTTTTCTGGTGATGTATTTATTCAAATCTTCTGTCCATGTTTGTACTGGTTGTTTCTGCTCTTATTTTCTCACTGTCTGTGGCTTGCCTTATCATTTTCTCTGTGGCTACTTCTTCATTTTACATTTCACATTTGCCCCATGATGACCTGGTTCCATGGATTCTCAGACTGATTGTAAACATTTTCTGTCATAAAAAAACTTTTGTTATCAGATTTGGTAGCGTTCGAAAATTATTTCTGTAGTATTTTTTGCCCTATGTAATTTCTGACCTACCATTTCCTGGACTTCACTGATGTCAGCTTTCTGTCTGATTTATTTTGTATTTAGCCATGGCACATTTTTGTTAGAGTAAGACGTCTTTTTAATTTGAAGTTCAGTTTTTCCCAGACTTCTAATATGATATCTTATACAGTCTCTAGAATACACCATGACTTATTACATTTATAATTCTTCATACCACTATTTTCTAAACAATGTTCATATTTTTATCAAACATGCACATTTTGTTTTTATCAATGCTAAAACAAAATGTTAAAAATTTAAAGTTTTTTCTTTTCACAATAATGTTGAGCTAAATTATTTGATTATGCTTTGATCTTTTCAATGGCACAGTTTGATTTACCTCAAAAATATTTTTGCATCAGCCCTGAAATTTCTCTAAGGATTCTTACTCAACAGTCATTTATTTTCCTCTACAAGTAAAAAAGAAATCTCTCCTTCAATCTCCTGTACAAATATCTTTATGAGTTATTTTATTGAAGTATAATATATATATGGAAACATACAAAAATTGTTAAGTGCTCAGCTTGATGAATTTTTACACAGTGAACATATCCATGTCATATCCGCTTATATCAAGAAATAAACCACTATTGACTCCTTAAAAATCCCCTGCTTGTACCCTTCCTAGTCACTCTTCCTGCTCAGTAAAGGGTAATTATTCTCTGACTTTTAACTCAATAGATTAGTTTTGCCTGTTTTGAATGTCATTTAAATATTATCAAACAATATATACTTCTTGTGTCTGGCTTCTTTCATTTAACATAATACTTTTGAGATTCTTCATGTTACTGCACCTATCATTGATTTGTTTCTTTTAGTTGGTGTATAGTATTTCATTGTATGAATATATCTCAACCTATTTTTGTTTTTAAAAACAAAAAACTGAAAAGGACACATAGACAAAACCAAGGGGAAGGGTGGAAGCAAGGGAGGGGGGTGGGCTTGCATAGGGTGAGGGGAAGGGGAGAAAATGCAGGCAACTGTAACTGAACAACAATAAAGTAATTAAAAAAAACTGAGAAGAATAATATTGTGTTATATCAAATCTCCTTTAATATCAGACTTAATAGAAGACAACTGGATTCTCTTATCCTCTTTTGCTTTCAATCAGTTGCAATATTGTCATGTAGCCTCTGGAAAACTCTGTACTTGTGAAATAATAAGAACAAAAAAATGAAAATAACATATGATTATGATGATGATTAAGATAGTTTTGGCCTCATGGACCCCTTGAACTCAGGGATATCCAAGGGTCCTCAGAGTATATTTTAAGAATCTCTGTATTAATGTTCATAAAGAACCACCTTTGTTTTCTGTTTCATTATAACTTAGGTTTTGGTTTTTCATTATTTTCTTTCTTCTATTAGGTTGAACAAAATGAAATTGCTGTTTTTATAAGAAAAATGGTTGAATACAGATAATTTCATATGATTCACTATAACACATCCTTTAGGTATAAGTTGGTATTCTTTTCCTAACTTCTTAAAATGATTTTCAGCCCTTCTTCTTTTTAATATATTTATTTAGGTTACATATATTCCTCTGAGCACAACTTAAGTTGTACCTCAGTTTGAGTATGTTTTATTTTCTAATATGAAACAAATATTCCTTTCAGTTCAAAATAGTTTCCAGTATTTATTGTTTTCTTCTTAGACCTATAGGTTATTTAGGAGTATATTATATAATTTCTAAACACTTAGAAATTTTCTAATTATCCTTTTTAGTGTTGATTTTTAGCTTAATTCCTTTGTAATCAGAGAACATGGTCTATATGGTTTCAATTACTTGAAAATTTTTAGACTCTGTGGCCTAGAAAATTGTCAATTATAGTCAACATTACATGTGCCCTTAAAGAAAAGCATTATATTTTTAAATCTGTCAAACATTTTACCTGTTACTTTACCTCCAAAACTTTACAACATATTATCATTATCCCACTCAAGTGATCCACACAAGAGATTGATTCTACCCACTGAAGTTTCATAGTTCTGAGCCTCCATTTCTCCCATCCAAGTACTAACCAGGCCTGACCCTGCTTAGCTTCCAAGATCAGACAAGATCAGGCGCGTTCAGGGTGGTGTGGCCGTAGACTGAGCCTCCATTTCTCAGTGAGATTGCTCCATTATTACCATTTCTATTGTCCCTCCCCCATACCGCTGTGTGTTCTTATCCTTCACACAGAATTAGTTATCCATCAGCAATTTATTTCATTTCACCCCATCAACTCTGGTATAGGAATTATAACAGTCTATACTTGCGTCTCAACAGTGTAATGCAGCCATTTCATGAAAATTATTAAAGAAGTATCTCATAGACTCAGAAACTCAGAGTAGTTAGTTAACCATTTTTCCAAGAATTCTGATGATGCTGAAAAGTCTCTGAACTTTTTTATTAGTACATAGTAGGCCCCTAGTGACTGCTGAATATACAGTTCCTACCAAATCCTTATCCGGTCTATAAAACTAGAGCGATCCTCTCTCCCAGGAAGCCTAGTGTTTCTGAGGACATCACTGACTATTGCAAGGCACCTCCTTGGGTAGATATGATGTCTGACTCCCTGAAGTTTCTGTCTATTGGATTAGAAAGAATTGAATTTCTCTTTCACATGATACCCCTTCAAATCTCTGTCTCCTTGAAAGTTTTTCTTTAAGTTCGGCATAACTAGTTAATGCAATCATCTTTTGTGTCATTCATCGCTGCTTATTCCCTTTAGGAGAATTAAGCAGGCAAAAGCCATTAAGAGGTGTGCCGAGACTCAGTGTTTTCCAACATGGGTGCACATTAAAATCACCTGTGAAATTTCTTAGACCATAGTGATAACTGTATCTCATCTTCCAGAGATTCTGATTCAATTGGTCTGGAGTAGTCAAGCATCAGTATTTTTGTTTAAACATCCAAGTAATTGAAGACTCGATTTTTTTTTAAGATTTTATTTATTTTTAGACAGAAGGGAAGGGAAGGAGAAAGAGAGGGAAAGAAACATCAATGTGTGGTTGCCTCTCATATGGCCCCACTGGGGACCTGGCCTGCAACCCAGGCATGTGCCCTGACTGGGAATCAAACCAGCGACCTTTTGGTTCGCAGCCCGCACTCAATCCACTGAGCTACACCTGCTAGGGCAAGACTTGATATTTTTAAGATTCTACTTCTCCCCAAATTAATCTATAGATTCGATGCAACCTCCATCAAAATCTCAGCAGATATTTTGTAGAAACTGACAAGTCAATTTTAAAATTCATATAGAAATGCTGAGAATTGAAATAGTCAAATATTGAGGTAGTTCAATGGAACAGAATAGACTCCAGGAATAGAACTACACACACATGGTCCATTGATTTCAACAAAGAGACAAGGAAATTCAGTGAAGAAAGTACATAGAGTTTTGCCCCAGTCAGTGTGGCTAAGTTGGTTGGAGCATCATCCTATAACTGTGGGTTTGATTTCCAGTCAGGGCACATACGTAGGTGATGGGTTCCATCCCTGGTCTGGGCACATCCAGGAGAAACTGATGTTTCTCTCACATCGATGTTTCTCTCTCCCTTACTTTCTCTCTAAAAGCAATGAAAAAAATATCCTCAGGTGAGGATTTTAAAAAAGTATAGTTTTGTTTTGATTTTCAACAAATGGTGCTGTAACAGTGGGACATTTATATGCAAAAATGAACCTTTTATCTCTCACCATAAAAGAATTAATTTAAAATGGATCATAGATCTAAATATAAAACCTAAAACTGTAAAACTTAAAGGAAAATTCCTGGTAACCTGGTTAGTAAAATATTCCTTAGATGCCTCCCCAAAAGGTTATTCCTAATTTTGTTTTGATAAATTGAGCTTCATTTAATTCAGAACTTCTGCTCTTCAAAAGACACTGTGAAGAGAATGAAAAGAGAAGCCACAGATCAGGAGAAAATATTTGCAAGTCACATATCAGGTAAAAGACTTGTATCCAGAATACATAAAGATCTCTTGAAACTCAGTGAAATAAGAACACACACACACACACAAATGAAAACATGGACAAAAGATTTGAAAAGACCTTTCACCAAAGATACTCAGTTGGCAAATAAATATCTGAAAATATACTCAACATCATTAGTTATTAGACAAGTGCAAATTAACACCACAGTGATATACCTATAAACTTACTAGAATGTTAAAGTTAAAAAGACTAACCACACCAGATATTAGAGAGGGTATGGAACAACTACGACTCTCATACACTGCTGGTGGGAATGTAAAATATGACAGCCATTTTTGAAAACAGTTTGTCAGTTTCTTTAAAATTTAAGCCACACACCTACCTAGGTATTTGCATTCAACTCAAAGGTATTTACCCAAAAGAAATGAAAACATACATCCACACAAAGGCTTGATCATGAATGATCATAGCAAGTGTATTTGTAATAACTAAATATTGGAAATAATCCAGACATTCATCAAAAGATATAAAAGGAATCAACTACTGGCACATACAACATCATGAATGAATCTCAAAATAATTATGTTGAGTGAAAAAAAAGCCAGACAGAAAGAATACATGCTTTACAATTCCATTTATATAAAGTGCTACAGAACACAAACTGATCTGTATGAATAGGAAGCAGATCACTTGTTGCCTGGGAGTGGGATAAGGCGGGAGAGAAGGGTATTATTGCAAAGGGACATGAGGAAACTTGTGGGTGATCCCTCTGCTCATGATCTTGATTGTGGTGGTGGTTTCAGAGGTATATTAATATGTTAAAACTTACCATTGACAGTTTAAATATATGAAGTTCATTGTATGGCAATTATATCTCAGTAAAGCTATTTGTTTTTCCTTAAGTAACATTACTACAGAGTAAGATAACTGTACAATATGTCACTGTCAAAGTTAATACTTGTGCATATTTACTTTTAGCCTAATTTCTTTACGAATGTACTTTAAAAAACGTGTCTGAAATAAAACTATATGTATTTTTTAAATCTCCATGATATGCAGGCAGGACTGAGAATCGCTGCTTTGGCTGCTGTTTTCTGACATCTCTAAGAACAGAGAAAACAAATCTTCTGAGTTAGCTGGGAAGTGCTTTGGCAGAACTGCTTGCCCTGTGCTCTGCCTCCATTCAGTCATTACAGTGATATTTATAGACTCCCTATCATGTAGTGTGTGCATGTGCCAGGTACCAGAATACTACTCCAAATAAGGGGGACAACTTTCATGGCCTCCTAGAGCAAAGGATGGCTAGGGGTGCTGTTCCTGCCCATAGTAGTTCTAACCAAATATCTGTTAGGAAACTTGGCCCTGATGTAAGAGTTTTGTGACTCCACAGGCTTTTCATTCCTGGGGAAGCTTTTCTGCTAGGGAAAGCACAAACATGGCTACACCCTTCCTACCACAGAAGAGTTAATGTTGTAGGGGTTTCTCATGCAGATGGATGAACATCTGTCCCTCTGCACTGAGCCAAAAGTTTAACTTGCCAGTACCACGTGCCTTAGTTTTAGCTCCTGCTATGAGACTTGATCAAGATTTTGGAATAATCTTGGAATTTCCTGAAGAGACTGAACCCACATCTTTGGGACAATGTTACATAGAAGCCTGGGGCATGCAAAGAGGCCAAACTAATGGCCTAAATGCATTTAGCTGAAGTTAAAACCAGGGCACCTGCCAAATCCTGTTACCAAGTTTTTCAAGGTCCTAGTTCAAGTCGCACCCCCCAGTCCTACAACTAGGAGGGACTCTTTGCCCTGCCTGGAGCTGAGTGCTTTTGTAGCAGGATACTTGGTGCAAGTGTAGAGAAGCAGCCAGCTCCTTCATAAGCTGTGCCCCTGCTTCTCTTTCCAGCCCCTGTACTTGAGCCCACTGGCCTCAAACTCAAGCTCCTCCCACCTCAGAAACATTGCACACTCCTTCCAACTTCTTATCCTTCAGGTTTTAGCTGAAATGTTTCCCCAGGCAAGCCTTCCCTGTCCTTCCAACCTGGTTAGATTCCTCTGTTAAACACTGCCATGGCCTATTGAGCTGTTCCTTTGCACACTTTATTATAATCAGCATTTATGTAGTTCAGTTTTAAATATCTACCTCAGACTGTTAACTTCCTGAGGTCAGGGACTGTTTAGCATTATATCCTTCATGTCTAACAAATGCCCTGCACTTAGTTCTTCCAACACTTTTTTTTTTCCTTTTAATGGATGAGCTGCCTTGGCCTAGTCTAGAACTCCTCCTTTTTAGCCAAATGGCTCTTGTAATTTTCCATTTTTTACTCACCATGTCCCCCACCCTACCCCACCCCAACATGAGCCCCAAGAGAATATTGGCTAGGAGAGGAATCTGAATGACAAATGTAACATTGGAATCAGAAAAACCATGCCTTTCTGGTGACTCAGGGTTTCTTTCTGGGCCAAACTCTTCCTCCAAACTCTCCCTTAGCATGGATTTTTCTCTCCATGAGGTCTTTTGGTAGCTTCCTCTAAATATGTGAGTCCCTGTACCAGCACGCATTCTTCATCAATAGAGTCAAGGCTTCATCAATACAGTCAAGGCTGTGAAGAGGCAATACCTAGAATTTGTGAGTGTAGTGTTTATGACTTTTTTCTCATTCCAACCCATCAGCTTTGAATCCACACTTTTCTTTTTAACCACTTACCACATCTCCTGATTGCCTGGTTATTGATAATTCAAAGTCACTTATGGCTGAAAACCTTGAATATTCTTGAAAACTCAATTTTCATTTTGATCTTTTCATTTTGACCCAGGCAGCTTTCTCAGAGGCTGTAAGGTCTGTGCAGAGATGTAACAGCTGCCCGCCTGGGTGCAGATCATACTCTCATGTTCAAATCAGAGCTCAGGGGAACATCACTCCTGGGGTCATAGGCTGGCCCCTGCTGGCCCTTTAAACCCTATTATTAAATTACTACTTTTACTTTTTTCGAGGAAAGTAATTTCCATGTTGTTTCTCTATTGCATAGCTGATAGCATTTCTACTTATTACATGGAGCCAAAGATTTTAAAATTCTCAGGGTAACTGTTTAATGAGTAAGGGGTTTTGTTTGGGGATGATGAAAATATTTTGGAATTAGATAGAGGTGATGGTTGCCCAACATTGTGAATGCACTTAAATGTCATAGAATTGTATACTATTTATATTATGTGAATTTTATTAATAAAACATAATAACAATTATTCTCAGGAAACAGAATTTCTCTCATAAGAAAAGCCTATGAGTATCATGTGTTCATCACCAAGATCATAGAGTTCCCTAGGTGACCAGCTATACCCCCCCATATTCTGCAGCCTTGATATCATTTGAAGCCAGCTGGGTTTAATCTACTACTTAAAGATAATATTTTTAAAAACTATTTCAGCAGCAAATTGTTGGCACAGAGGAATAGTTATAATGAAAGAAAACAAAAATAACTCCTGATTAATCTCTGAATATGTCTTTTATAAAGCAATTTTTCTACATAACTTCATTAATCAAGATATTTTTGGTGTTACATTGCAGAATATATGAGATATATTTTGCTTTCATGAAGTTTTAGTTGTAATAAATTAACAGTATATTCATTTTGGGTCAATTTCTCAAGCTATGCTATTTTCACTGGAAATGAATGTATTTATTCAGTCAACAAATGTCTTTTTGAGTACCTTCTATGTGTCAGTCAGGATATTAGGTGCTAGAAATACACAGATGAATATGACACCCCCACCTACTCAAAAATGTATGGCCTAATAACCACATCAATTATGTAGATGATCATGTTTCAAGTCTGGAAAGCTATATTAACTGACAAAGGTGAGCTTCAGGGTATCAAGAGCCTGTTTGTCATGGTCACTGCTGAACCCCCAGCATACATGATAGGTCTGGCACATTGAAGAAACTCAGCAAACATTTTTTGATAAATGGATAAAGCTTTCCACAACTAAGTGCTATTTTTCACTGTTTTATGTGGTCACTTACAGAGTTGAACATTGACTCAAACCAGAAATGCCTAATTTATTGGCTGTAATGTACTTCTGACACACCAAGATTCCAGGTTCGATTTGTGGTCAGGGCTCATACAAGAATCAACCGATGAAAGCCTAAATAAGTGGAACAACAAATTGATGTTTCTCTCTTTCTCTTGTTCTCTCTCTTCCTCTCTCTCTCAAAAGTCAATTAAAAATTTTTTTAAGACACTGACACGTTAAGAGGAAGTAGAAGAAAAGAAAAAGACTTAAAATTTCGTTCCTACAACAACACACATTCTCTGTTTTTCCAGCAAAGATCCCATTTTCATTTTGTTCCAAGCCCTATAATTACATAGGCAGGGAAGGATTAATTTCCTATCGTTAAGTGTCTTTTTTTTTTTTAAATTTGTTGTTGTCCTTTGGTTGTGGGGAGAGGCAAAGTGTATCTACCTACACCTCCATTTGGCCGGAAGTCTAGAGGGAAGTCTTAATTAAAGTATAATAAGTCACTTGATGGCAGATAACTTTTGTACATCATATTCTGAAAAAAAAAATCATTGATTACTCTAACCTATAGCCACAATATGTTCCAGATGGTGGGAATGCAAAGGGGTGATGGAGAGATGGTTATTCCTCATCTTATTTTATGACTGGAAAAACTCAGAGAAGTCACTTATTAAAGTCTTAGTGGTTTTTTAAAAAAATTATATTTTATTGATTATGCTATTACAGTTGTCCCAATTTTTCCCTCTTTGCTTCCCTCTACCCAGCACCCCCCACTCCCTCAGGCAATCCCCCCACCAATTTTCATGTGCATGGGTCATGCATCTAAGTTCTTTGGCTGTTCCATTTCCTTTGCTGCACTTTATATCCCTGTGGCTATTCTGTAACTACCTATTTTTACTTCTTAATCCCCTCACCTCTTCATCCATTCCCCCACACTCCCCTCCCATCTGACAACCATCAAAATGCTCTCCATATCCATGATTCTGTCTCTGTTCACTTGTTTGCTTAGTTTGTTTTTTAGATTCAATTTTTGATAGATATGTTTATCGCCATTTTATTGTTCATAGTTTTGATCTTCTTTTTCCTAAATAAGTCCCTTTAACAGTTCATATAATAATGGTTTGGTGAATATGAACTCTTTTAGTTTTTTCTTGTCTGGGAAGCTCTTTATCTGCCCTTTGATTCTAAATGATAGCTTTGCTAGGTGGAGCAATCTTGGCTGTAGGTCCCTGCTTTTCATGACTTTGAATATTTCTTGCCAATTCCTTCTAGTCTGCAAAGTTTCTTTGAAAAATCAGCTGACAGTCTCACAGGCAGTCCCTTGTAGGTAACTAATTTCTTTTCTCCTGCTGGTTTTAAGATTCTCTCTTTATCTTTTGTCTTTGGCATTTTAATTACGATGTGTCTTAGAGTGGGCCTCTTTGTATCCATCTTGTTTGGGACTCTATGCTTCCTGGACTTGCATGTCTATTTCTTTTGCCAAATTATTGAAGTTTTCTTTCACTATTCTTTCAGATAGATTTCCAACTTCTTGCTCTTTCTCTTCTCCTCTGGCATCCCTATGTTGTGAATGTTAGACCTCTTGAAGTTGTCTCAGATGCTGATTATATTATCTTCATTTTTTTGGATTCTTTTTTCCTCCTGTTGTTCTGATAGGTTGTTTTTGATTCTGTATGTTCCAAATCATTGATGTGATTCTCAGTTTTATCTACTCTGCTGTTGTTTCCCTCTAAATTGTTCTTTATTTCAATTAGTTTATCTTTCATTTTTAAGTGGATCTTTTTTATGCTTTTGAAATATTCACTAAGTTCCTTGAGCATCCTTATAAAGTGTTTTGAACTTTGCATCTGTAAGATTGCTTATCTCCGTTTGGTTTAGTTCTTTTTCTGGATCTTTGATCTGTTCTTTCACTTGGGCCATGTTTCTTTGACAGCCTCCCTGTGTTTGTTTCTATGTATTAGATAAAGCTGCTATGACTTCCTGTCTTGGTAGTGTGGCCTAATGTAGCAGGTGTCCTGTAGGGTCCACTGGCACAGCCTCCCCTATCACCAAAGCTGGGTACTCAAGGTGTAGCCTTCATCTTGTAGTTGAGTCTTGATTGCTGTTGGAGGGTCAAGGGAGGTATTTACCCGGGCCAGTCAGCTGCAAGGACAGGTTGTGACCACTGATCCCCAAGTTCCACCATCTGTGGAAGGTCAGCTGTCCAGGGGCAGGGTGGCGGTGCTCCGATGTGGTCTGTAGCTGTACACTGGATGTGAAGGCCCTGGGGTTTCCTGGGTGGTGGAGGTCAAGGTCAGCCCTCATCTGTATTCTGCCTGGGGCCACCCTGCATGAGCTATAAAGCAATCTGAGATGGCAGCTACTTGTACTGGTCTTAGAGCTTCCCAGGTGAAGCCAAGCTGTGAACCTAGGCTGGTTACTGCTAGTGCTGAGCCTGAGGCCACTTAGCAAGAGGTACAGGGCTGGAGGCTCACTGAGGTCAGTTGTTGCTTGAGAGGATTTAGGAAGTTGTGAAGAATGAGCCAAGACCAGCCATTCATATGCAAAGCCACTGTTAACAGCTTGGGTGGGCCCATAAGTTGGGTGAGATATAGTCTCAGTGAATCTCCAGGGCAGTGGCAAATAGTGTTCAAGCCAGGTTGATGGAGTCTCAGATATGCCACCTACCGGCCAGCTCTGTGGCTCTGTGGGGGGGAGTGTTCAGAAAAGGGACAATAGCTTCTGCCTGCCTTTCTGTCTGGGAGAAAGTTGTCCTCCAGCTCTTGCCTTGATGCTAGACACTTAAGTTCCTCCCTGTATGCCACGGGTGACTTTCAAGCTGCTACCCCCATGCTAGAGCTCAGAAGGAATGAGTCTTCATAAGTCTGTGTATATATTCTTTAAGGGGAACTGCTTGGGATTCCAGAAGTTTGTTCTACTGACTAAATCCCTGCTGTCTTTGCAGTCAGAAGTTATGGAGTCTTATCTTCCTTGCACTAGAACCCTGGGCTGGGGGGCCTGGTGCAGGGCTGGGACTCCTTGCTCCTGAGATATTCCTCCTGAATTTTTATCCACCACGTGTGGGTATAGGACCAGCCTGTTCTGCATCTCTGCCCCTCCTACTAGTCAGGATGGATGTGGTTACTTTAATTCTGTAGTTGTCAGACTGTCATTCAACTTGATTTCTGGTATTTCTGAGTGATGGTTGTTCTATAGTTTAGTGTAATTTTGATGTGGTTGTGTGAGGAGGCAAGCTGTGTTTACCTATGCCACCACCTTGACCAGAAATTTCTTAGTGCTCTTGGAACCATAATCTGCACTGACTTTCTCTCTAAGCAGAAAACTATATTGAATAAAATTAAGGAAGCCTTGCCCTCCTTCTAGTTTCTAGTCTACTCTAATCTGAAAGCCACAATTGCTGTGGAGCATTCTCCTCTTGCTCCCTGCCTTTTTTTTATTCTGGCTCGGCATTGGGAATGACACCTCATTCTTTTCTGGCTTTAATTTACTGAAATACTTAATTTACTAAAATTACTTACTAAGCTAGGATTCAGAAGATAACCATCTCAACATTGCTGCCATCAAAGCTATTGGATACTATTTTATGAATAATTATATTCTTCTATTATTACATTTTTCAGACTTCTCTCAATGTTGTAATGAAACAAATTGGTCAGACCAAGGCACACAGAATTCAGACTCACCTTGGAAAGCTTGAGTTTCTTTTATATACTGAAGTAAATAATTAAGTTGCAATTACTTTATAAAAATAAATATAAGGAACAAAAAGAAGAAAGCAGCTTATATCCTAAAGAGAAATTAATTTACAATCACATTTTTCTATGTATAGTCCTTCCAGTTTTGTTTCCCCTGTAAGAAGTCTGCTGTATGCTTGTCCCCCTTTAGCTCCACAGACTGCACAGCCCAGAAAAAATCCTATGATTATAGAAACTTTCCATGTGGTGAGATTTTAGATCCCCTTTTCCCTACCCACCCCCACCTCCTGCACAACTAGTTTCACCATCTGTCTATAACAGTGCCTGAAATTCCACCATTAAATATATTCCTTCAGATTAAATATGTAACTACTTATTTTAAAAATCATAATCACTTCATTGAACATTCCTATAAACTTAATACAACTATTTGTATTGATTTAACTATCTCTGATCTTCTAAATACCTCTGAAGATATTTTTAATCATACAGTCAGCCTATTTAGTCCTGGTTGTTCATTTGATACTGTTTAATACATCCATATACCAATACAAGGCAGGTATTTATCATATTATTTTTTGTTAATATGCTCTACTTTGAGAATTTATAAAGAATAAGGAATTTGAATTGCTTCAGGTTTTGTTTTCATAAATATTACTTCCTTAAACATTATTGTACTCATTAGCTTGAATCTGACTTTTTAAGATAATTTTCTTAAATAACCTTAAATTTCCCAAACTAGAAATCTTGGGTCAAAGAATGGCAATACTTTAACATGTTACTTTATATTTTTAACATGGTTAAACCTATTCCACTGAAAGACTGTATAAATTTGGAGTGCTACCAGCAATATGAATGCCAGTCTCTCTACACTGTAGGTTGATTACTATCATTTCAGTTAAAAAAATATGTGCATGTTAATGTATATAGCTAGAACTCATAATTGTTGATTTTATATTCATTTTTTCACCAAACAAGGTAATGAATTTTCAACTGTTGTTTAATTATAGCGCTTTTATCTGGAAAGTCTGAAGTCTAGATATTTATCTTATAGCTCCACATGAAGATCACACAGTAAGAAAGTGACAGAGATTTTAATTTAGGTTTGTTTAACCTCAAGTCATTCCACCATAAGGTGGGGGTATTAGACAGGAGAGCTGTGGTGGAGCTGGTCATAAATATAGGAATATTCTTTGTATATCTTATAAATTAAATTGTTTCTAATATTATGTTAGGTTCACTGTAAAACATATACATACAGAAAAGTATACGTGTATAATTATAGTGTGAGCTCTGATTATGAAGCAGAGAACATTGCTAATATCTTAGAAGCTCTGTGTGTCCTGTACTTTCTCCCAGAAGTAACCTACTCTTTGTCTTTTGTGATTTTTTTCTTTGCTTCTCTTTACAAATGTACCCTTTATGTATGTTTCCCTAAATTGTGTATTGATTAGGTTTTATCTGTTTTCAAACATCAGGCAAACAGAATCATACTGTCTGTATTCTTTATGACTTGCTTCTTTTCTCAGCATTCTGTGTGTTAGATTTATCTACATTGACGCATGTAGCTGTAGTTCTGATTTTTCTTTTTTAGTGTACTAATTGTGCATGCTGTGTAACAAATTACCACAAATTTGGTGGCTTAAACCGTCACACATTCATTATCTCACATTTCTCATAGTGTCAAGAGTCCAGGTGTGCCATAACTGGATCTTCTATTCAGAGTCACACGAGACTGTGGTCAAGGAATCAGCCAGGCTGCATTTTCATCTGGGTGCTTAATTGGGAAAGAATCAGCTTCCAACCTTAATCAGGTTGTTGGCAGAATTCTTGAATTCTTTTTTTTTTTCACCTTTAAAATTCATGGAAGTTTGCTTCTTCAAAGCCAGCAAGAGAAAGGAATAGATATATATTATGGTCTGTCCAGAAAGTGTTATCCAACCATGTAACATGAAAAATAGAAACATTTACTGAAGAATATACGAGAAACATTGTACATAGCACAATGATGGCTCAGTCCCCTTCAAAGTAAGCATTTTGGGACTTCACACAGTTCTTCCAGTGGTTCCTCCACTGTTCAAAACACTCTGCAAAATCCTTTGTTGGAATCACCATTAGTTGCCCCATTGTGTTTTCCTGAATCTCATCAACAGTCTGAAATCTCTTCCCTTTCAAGGGTGATTTTAGTTTTGGGAAAAGCCAGAAGCTTCAGGGTGCCAAATCTGGGCTGTAGGTGTTGCTGAGTCGCCTAGGTGAAATGATGTTTCACCAAAATACTCTGCACCATATGTGATGTATTGAGGAGGTGCATTGTCGTGAGATGAAGCTGCCAGCCAGTTGCTCTTAGCTGCGACCATTTTCATTATACCACATCTCTCAACCAGTGAAGAACATTGAGGTAGTACTCCTTATTAATTGTAGCCTGGAAGGGTATACTCATGATGGACAATACCTTCCCAGTGAAAAAAAGTAACCATAGTCTTCACTTTGCTGTGCCTTCTTCAGGCATGGAGGACAAGGAAACTTCCATTGAGATGGCTGGGCCTTCATTTCTGGGTTATAGCTATAGATCAACAATTCATCTCTGGTTATGACCTTCTTAAGGAAATCTGGTTCATTGGTAGTGGTTTGAATCAAGTCACTAGAAGCTGCAGCATGATGTTTCTTCTGCTCTGGTAGCAGAAGCCACAGAATGAATTTTGCCATGGCACATTTCATGCCACGGTCCCGCGTCCAAGTCTCAGACATATTAGATTTTGGAATCCCCAGGTCAGCTTCTGGTTCTCGTACTGTCAGCTGCTGATCTTTGTTGATTGCATCCCATACATATTTAACATTCTCAGGTGTTCTGCTTTTTGCCGGCCTTCCAGAATGTGGATCACTTTCAACAGATTCTTGACCATCTTGGAGGCATTTGTGCCATACTTTTATTTGCACTGCACTCATTAAATTAAATCTCTGAAAGCCTTCTGAATTATCCGAACAGTTTCCACAGAGGAATATTCAAGCTTAACATGAAATCTGATGCAGATTCGTTGCTCTACTTGTTCAGTCATTTTGAATGCAATGGTCACGCAGTACACACACTCACTCAAAGGTGTCTAGCACACCCACAGACTAGTGTAGTGAGGTTGTCATTGTTCACACATGTGCATTACAATCCACTCTCCTTGGTTTCTAGGTCAATGTTGTATAAGCCAGTCTCATTATATTAATAATGGAAGAATATTTTCTGGACAGATCTTTTTATATGTATATATGTATATATATATGAGACAAATACTTATCTAATATATAAATATATATCTCTCATATATCTAAATATATCTACTATATAAATATTATATAAGTAAATATCTAATATATGATTTATATATAAACAAATATCTAAATATATATTAAATAAATAGATATATTCCTGTATGTATGTACATATGTATATACACACATGCATAAATACATGGAGTGAGAGAGACACACTTACAATATGGGCATGATATCCCATCACTTTTGCCATATACATAACCAAATTAAGTGTAATATCCCATGAACTTTGTCACATTCTATATGTTAGAAGCAAGTCATAAGTTATGCCTGCTTTCAAGAAGAGGAGATTATACAGAGAGTAATAGCAAGGATAGAGATCACAGGGGACTATTTAAAATTCTGCTTACCACAACAGTAACTTAGTATTTCATTATTTGTATAAGTCACAATTTATTGTAGGTTGTCATCCAGTCTACTACTGATGGAAATTTAGATTGCTTCTAGTTTGGATGTCTGATGGCTGATTTTATGTGTTAACTTGGCTGGGCCATAGTGACCAGATATTTGAATGTTTCTTTGTGGGTGTTTTGGGGTGAGATTTAAATTTAAATTGGCAGACTTTGAGTAAAGCAGATTGCTCTACATAACATGAGTAAATCTCATTGAATCCATTGAAAATCTAAATGAAACAAAGGACTGACCTCCCCTGAGCAAGAGGAAATTTGGTCAACAGTTTTTCTTTGGACTTCATATGCAAGTCATTTGAGTCCAGATTGCCTTTGGACTCAAAATGTAGCTCTTTCAAGAGTCTCCAGCCTGTTGGCTTCTCCCATCAGATTTTGGACTCATCAAGCCTCCACAATGGGCCAATTCCTTAAAATTCTCTCGCTCTCTCTGCCCCCACACCCTTACTGGTTCTGTTGCTCTGGAGAACCTTGACTAATACAAGGGATCTTGTTAACAATGTTTCCATGAATGTTCTATATGTCACCTGATGAACATGAGAAAGTTACTGGTGTACATATATAGCAGTGGAATTGCTGGTTTGTAAAGTAGGACTGTATTCATGATTGTGAAGCACCGTCAAACGTTTTTCAAAGTTTTCATGCCCATTTATACTCTCACCAGCACAGCTGAGTTCCCATTAATACAAATGCTCATCAACATATGGTACTGTCTATTTTTAGGACTTCAAGCCAAGATAGAGGTGTAGGTAGATACACTTTGCCTCCCCCCACAACCAAAAGAAGGGAAACAACAAATTAAAAAAAAAAAACAACCCAGAACAGCCAGAAAAATCGAACTGTATGGAAATCAGACAATCAAGGAGTTAAAGAAGAAACATTCATCCAGATTGGTAGGAGGGAGAGACAGGCAGCCTGGGCAGAGAGGACTCAAGGCAAGATGGAGGCTGGAGGACTGGAGGACTGGTGTGGGTGAGATGGTGACTGGTGGAGCGGCTGGTACCACATTTGTGTGCATAATCCAGGAGGAACAACTGAGGAGTGAGACGGACTGTGCAACCCAGGATTCCAACATGGGGAAAGAAAGCCTCAAAACCTCTGACTGTAAAAACCTGTAGGGGTTGTGGCAGCAGGAGAAACTCCCAGCCTCACAGGAGAGTTTGTTGGAGAGACCTACAGGGTCCCAGAATGTACGCAGGCCCACCCACCTGGGAATCAGCACCAGAAGGGCCCGATTTGCTTGCGGGTAGTGGAGGAAGTGACAAAGTGGGAGCATTGTTCCCTCTCTGATACCTCCCCCACGTACAACACCACAACACAGCAACCTGGGTTGCCCCACCCTGGCAATTACCTAAGGCTTTGCCCCTTACTACATAACAGGCAAGCCAACACAAAAAAATATGGCCCAAATGAAAGAACAGATGAAAGCTCCAAAAGTAGAACTAAGCAATGAAGAGATAGTTAACCTGTCAGATGCAGAGTTCAAAAGACTGGTAATCAGGATGCTCACAGAAATGTTTGAGTATGGTTGCAAAATAGAAGAAGAAGTGAAGGCTATGCAAAGTGAAATAAAGGAAAATGTCCAGGAAACCAACAATGACAAGAAAGAAACTGGGACTCCAATCAATTATTTGGAGCAGAAGGAAGAAATAAACATTCAACAAGAACAGAATGAAGAAACAAGAATTCAAAAAAATGAGGAGAGGCTTAGGAACCTCCAGGACAACTTTAAACTTTCCAACATCTGAATCATGGGGTGCCAGAAGAAGAAGAGGAAGATCAGAAATTGAAAACTTATTTGAAAAAATAATGGAGAACTTCCCCAGTCTGGCAAAGGAACTAGACTTCCAGGAAGTCCAGGAAGCTCAGAGAGTCCCAAAGAAGTTGGACCCAAGGAAACACATACAAAGGTACATCATAATTATATTAGCCAAGATGAAAGATAAGGAGGGAATCTTAAAAGCAGCAAGAGAAAAGGAGACAGTTACCCACAGAGGAGTTCCCATAAGACTGTCAGCTGATTTCTCCAAAGAAATCTTGCAAGCAAGAAGGGGCTGGAAAGAAGTAAGTATTCCAAGCCATGGAAGGCAAGGACCTACATCCAAGATTACTCTATTCAGGAAAGCTATCATTTAGAATGGAAGGGCAGAGAAAGTGCTTCCCAGATAAGGTCAAGTTAAAGGAGTCCATCATTACCAAGCCCTTATTATATGAAATGTTAATGGGACTTATCTGAGAAAAAGAAGATGATAAAAAATACAAACAGTAAAATGTCAACAAACTCACAACTATCAACAACTGAACTAAAAACAAAAATAAAAACAAAATAAGCAAACTAGAACAGGAACAGAATCACAGATATGGAGACCACATGGAGAGTTATTAGAGGGGAGAGGGAGGGAGGGGAGAGGGAGGGAAGAGAATGGGAGGAAAGGTACAGGGAATAGGAAGCATAAATGGTAGGTACAAAAGAGGCAGGGGAAGGTTAAGAAAAATATGGGAAATGAAGAAGCAAAAGAACTTATATGTATGACCCATGGACACGAACTAAGGTGGGGGAATGCTGGTGGGAGGGGTGGTGAGGGGCAGAGGGGAATAAAGGGGAGAAAAAAATAGGACAGCTTTAATAACATAATCAATAAAATATATATTTTTAAAAATTTTTTAAAAGACTTCCATTTGTCCCTTTTGAGTTATGTGAATTCTACACAAGTATTTTTTCAGAGAGATTTTTAAATCACAAAGAGTGATAAATGGTGAATGTATTTTTAAACTTAATTTTCCATGGTATTAAATTTGTAAGAAATATAAAAATATTACATAGACAATGAGTGTTTACCTTTAAGCAGCTCATGACTGTTTTAAAAAGTGCTTTTAGTATCACAAGGTCTACCATGTAATCTCCCTAATAAGATCACTTGGTATCAAGTTGCTCAAATGTGCACATGACCTTTCAAATAGAACTCTACCTCTAAATGCTGTGAACTGTCATCCATGTATTCATAACTTGGGATTAAATTTCATATACATTATTTGAGAAGTGTACATAATACCAGCTAATACTTAAAAAAAAACACCCTATTCTTTCTTCCAGATATATCTTGATATACTACATATAAAGTATATACATATATATACATACATTTTTTTTCAGTTGCAGTATTTAAAAATTCCTTTATAATTTAAAGTTTAGATAATGTCAGAAGCTATTCAAAAGAATTAGTCTTTTCAGCAGCTGTTCTTCCATTTCCTCTGGCAGCATGAGGTGGCAGGGACAGGCAGTTAGCAAATCCATTTAATGTTAGGTGTGACTCTGAGAGAACATTGATGACCTTACTGAAGTAGTTTGGTCTGATATTCCGAGCAGTGATGAAATAAGGAAGCCATGTATCAGGTTGCACATACCACCCTCCCACCAAGCTTTGTTTAGTGTATGGCTCGACATTTTGTTGGAATGACAATTTACAGGAAGGGTGAAAAGCTCAGGAGAAAAAGTAGTGGAGTTGGACAAATTTATGGTAAAATTCTAGCCCATCACAACACCCTGTCAACTCCTCAGAGCATTGTTTACTCATCTGAATCAAGAAAATACAAACAATACTAATTCACAGGGTTGTTTGAGTATTAAAAGGCTGTAAACAACCTATTTAGCATAAAAATAGAAGCTCAAGAAATGTTAGTTTCCTTTCTCCCATTGGCATGGGACACTCTAGCCTTTCTTATTAGATTTTTGCTTTATTTTCAATTTTATCATTCTTAGATTATTTACAGTCTAGTTAAGGAGATGCAATTGATAGTTGTGTTCTGAGTTGTTAAGGTAAGGCCTGAGTATACAGTTTTCCCGGCTGCATGGTACCATTGCACAGACATCTACAAGGTCATGCATAGTCCATGGCATTGTGTAGAGCATACAATAAACAATCTACTAACATCTTTATGTCCTTTTTGAGTCTTTTTTTTTTTTTTTTGCTCTGGGGTGTTGTGTTGATGATCTAAAGATAATCTCCTTAGAATTTTGTAGATTAAAAATGAAGCCTTATGGCAGTAACATGTTGCACGAAATAGATTGAACAAGACTGAACTTTTAGTACAACCTACTTGATTAGTGAGAGTGTTGCTGGGGAGACCTGATATAGGGGGCTCCCCCTCCTTGATTCTTGCTTGCAGGAGAAGAATTCAGATGAAAGACAACACACACGTATAGTTGAAATATGATAGTAAGTTTATTTATGAACTTGAGAACAAAGCTGCAAGCAGGCACCCAGCTAGTCTGAGTGCCCCATGTACAGTGGAAATGAGTTTGTAAGTTTGCTCATACACTTGAGCACAAAGCTGCAAGCAGGTACCCAGCTAGCTAGTCTGAGTGTCCTGACTATTGGGGTTTTATGCTTGCAGCCAGCTTCTAGGTTCCTCCTCCTCCCCTTTCCAGATCTTGAAATTAATAGACAGTTTTGAAGGCTTTCCTCCCCTCCTCCTGTCCTATCATGATTTTTCTTGCAATGTGTGAACACCTGGCAATCTTATTGGACCTGGCTCAGGACTGCAGAGTTAATGGTGACCATGTCTCCCTCCTGTTTCTAGCCTCCCGTTCTAAGTTTTTTGTTAGATTGCAATGGGTGGGACCCGTTTTCATTTCCCTTCTGGCCATTCATTCCTAACTGCTGCCTAACAAGAGGATGGATGGAGCAGAGCACCATAAACTCTGATGTGATCATACCATAATGGTCCTTTGGACCTATTCCATAATGAGGTAGAAAGACCAGACCTATTACACTAAGTACCTCTATAATACTTAGAGAACATCATCAACAAGTTACATGATTGACACTTTAATTAAGAAGACCACTGAAATGACAAAATAGAGTATAGACATTGAAATAGTCTCCTTCCATTCTTCTTTCCTTCATTTTCTTCCCTTTCTTTTTTCTTTATTTCTCTTTTATCATTTTACAGAAAGAATAACAAGCTACCAGTTGCAATAAGATGAACTATTAGAGATTGAGAAGACTAATATTGCTGGACATGTAATCATGAAATTCCTCTAGTTTTAGCCAAGATTTAGAGAGCAGGACTGAGACAAGCCCAAGCACACATTATGGCAATCACTAAAATATGCCTAAGATGTGATGAAAAAATTTATCTGAAGTTCAGCTATTCCATGTTATTCAGTTTACTCTTCTTTTGTTGAATTAAAATAAACTCTAATAATTTTTATTAACCACTGGCTGTTGTATGATCCAATTTTAATAATAATTTTAATAATAATATTATTTTTCTTTCTGTTTGTCTAAACTTTTATCTCTATATAGGTATAGCGCAGCAATTTTCAACCAGTGTGCTGCAAGAATTTTAAAATGTGAAATACCTGACTATTTAGTCAGGGGCACTGACCTATTTCCCTTAGATTGTCAAATTAAAAACAACAACACACAACTAACAACAATGACAACAACCAACACAACAGTAGCTATCCAGAGTGAATGAATCAAAACTATACCTATTTTTTGTCATATCAGAAAAAAATATATTTTTTGGTGTGCTACAGAATTTTAGTAACTATTTACATGTGCCATGAGATGAAAAAGGTTGAAAATCGCTGGTATAGAGAGATGTCTGGAGTAACATTCACCTAAGGTTAGCAACGGTTTTGTGAGTGCCAAAGGGGAGTAATTTTTTGCTTTATGTTTTGTGCTTTTTCTTAACTGATTGGGTTTTAAAACGAGCATGTATCTTTTTAAAAAACCAAAGTTGTTGTTATTTTAAGAAATAAAATTGTCCAAAACAATGATTTTCCAGTTATCCAGGTCCTGGTTAAAAATTATGTACTTAAGGAACTAAATATTAACAGGAAACAAGTATAAATATTATAATTGCCCGGGTGAACCAGCAAAATTTAAGATGCAATATATCAAAGCCAGAAATCAGAGTAGGCAAGCAAAGAAATAAATATTAAGCTATAGTGAAATAATAGTAAACTGATTTTGCCATTTCCTGTTCAATGAAACAATTATATAAAATGTTTATTTGTAACACTTGGTTATCAGAGATTCTGTGGAGAAAACCAGCCAAGACCAAAAAAAAAAAAAAAAAAAAAAAAAAATCCCACGGTGGCCTAAGATTATTTCCCTGGCCCCAGCTAGTCTTTGCACCACAAAAGGTATCCCTGTTAGTGCTTTGTCTCAGTGTTTCTGAAGGATGATTTTATAGCAAAGAGGAGTTGTGTGATATGAAAAAACTTGTTACTGATCATTAGAGTCAACCTTTGGTCAGAAAGTGGATAGACTTATACAAACAAAATCTGCCAGTCACCAAAAGCAAAGTACTGTTGGTTACACCTTTAGATTATGGCTACAAATACAGAGAATCATTATCTCCCCATACGGAATGTACTCTGTGGTTTAAAAACAAACAGAAAAAAAAAAAACAGTAGATACCTCATTTTGCCATGTATAATGTGTTCCCATGTATAATGCACATCCACATTTTTGGCCCAAACTTTCAGGACAAAAATCTTTCATTTTAATTTTTTAATTCAAGTTTTTATTTATTTATAGTTAGAAACAAAACCAATTATCGTATTTCAGGGTATTGTTTTGCATTTGGATATTGTTATTGCTTTCTAGAGTTACACTTTTAATGCATAAGCATAAATAAGAGAATTAAAAACATTTATATAGATACAGAATTAGTACTACCCATGTATAATGCACATCCTTATTTTTCCCTCAAAAATTTGCACAAAAATTGCACACTGCATGGCAAAATACTATAATACTTGACAGAAAAGAAATTCACTTGATAGTAAATTCACTAATTTGAGGTATCTATTTACAATGTGATTGAAGAAAGATTAATGCTTCAATTGCTTAAAGTGATAGAAGTGCAGTAAACTCAAGATGTATGAAAATCAACTGAAGACACTGATGACTTAAATCCAGAGGAGCTTACCTTTCTTTAGTGAAAAGTGAAATCTGAAGTGTGGTGAGAATGTGGAGAAATGGAACTTTTATATACTTCAACTGGGAGTATGAATTGGTACACCCACTTTGGAAAACCATTTGGCAGCATCTCCTAAAGCTGAATATATACATACGCTGTGACCCAACCATTCTACTACTAGATATATACTTAACAGAAATGCATGTGTATGGGCAGCAAAAGACATATTTGACAATGTTTACAACAGCACTTTTTCTAATAGACGCAAAATATAAATGACCCAAATGCCCATCAACAGTAGAATGGATAAATTATAGAATGATCACACAATGGAATACTGGACAGCAATGAAGATCAACTAACTACAACTCTATATAACAATGTGGATGAATTTTATAAACATAATGTTGATCAAAAGAAGCCAGATGCGATACTTGTATGAGTCCATTTGTATAAATTATAAAAACAGGCAAAACAAATCTGTGATGTTAGAAGTGAAGACAGTAGTTACCCTTGGGATTAAAATTGTGAAAGTGCACAAGAGGGATTTCTGGGGCCTGGTGATATTCTCTTTCTTGCTCTGGATGCTGTTTAAATGGTCAATGTAAGAAATGTCCAAACCTGTAGAGAATTTTTATGAGTTTATTTGAGCCAAATTGATAGCATATGCCAGGGAGCAAGATCTCAAATGCTCCAGAGAATAACAGTTTTGCAGCTTTTTCTATGCATTTGAAATTAAGGAGGGAAAGTATATGGAAGTGAGAGAAAGCAAGGCAGGGATTGGATGACAGGATAGTTAACAAGATTATGTGCTCTCTAAAGGGTTAACACCCACTTTGAGGGGTATTACTTCTGACATCTCAAAGGTGTGTTAACCTAGATGCACAAAACGATGGACAGGACTGGCTTAAAACTGTTCACTAAAGAAGTTTTAGGCCTGGGGCATGACTACCCACCACGACCTGCCTAATTAGCAATTTATGGTCAGATCACCCTGTGAGGTTACTTTCCATAGAACCCACTCCCTCCACCCCATTTTTCTTTTGTCCACAGATGTGTGTATACAATTCGTAAAGATTTAATAAGTTGTATACCCAAGATGCATGTACTATTGTATTTATCTGGTTTACTTCAATAAAAAGTACGTAATATAGTCATCTCCATGAATCAGGCTGAAAAAGTGTTTTCACCAGAAATATTGAGATTCATAGAGCTTTTCAAAGTCAGAGGCAAGGTAGGTAATGCAAATAAGTAGAGCAGGCCGATGCAATACCATGGGCTCTTGTGTTGGCATCTGGGAAAATTATAGAACCTCTCTAAGAAGTGGTTCTCAAGAGTATGTCCAACATCAGGAACTAGGTAGAAATTCAAACCATCAGTCCCCAAACCAGATCTACTGAATCAAAAACTCTGGAGGTGGAACCCAGTAATCTGGGTGTTAACAAGCTCTTCAGTTTTAACAAGCTTGACTTGGATGCATGCTTATGTATGAGAATCACTCATCTAGATGTATTCTAATTCAGAACATTTTTTAAAAAATCATATGGGCTTAAAAAAAAACACATCTGGTCAGATTTGGCCACAGGTCACCAATCTGCAACTCATGATAAGAATAAAATGAAGACAAAAATTTGAATTATTTGTATAATTACATCAATTCTGTACTTCCCTTTTCTAAGATAAAGAACAATAGTATGTGGTAATGCTTGCACCTCAGTTTTATCCTCCTTAGGATTCAAGTATATCTGGGCATGCCTGGGATCTGGTGGGGGTCAGCCTTCTGGATTTCTATTTATAAAACAATGCTAGTTGCCCACAGGAAAGAACTAATCCCAATGGAAGAAAAACTCAAGGTACAGAGGTTGCATTAGAGCAGTAGATGAAGTTGAACATGTCTGAGTATGTCATGATGTCTGCCACTCAGATAGTTTCCAGCCCAGCCTGAAACACCCATTCATTCTTTCAACAATTAGCTATTAAACACCAACCTAGTTTGACCCCAAGCCCTGTGACTCCAGGGCAGCTCTATATAAGACCTAGTAAAAGTTTAAAAGCTAAGGGACTTTTTTTTTTCCTAATCTTCTTAAGTCACGGTGAGTGCAGCTTTTCTGTGGCATGAATATTGGTGCCAGGGGCAGCAATGTCAATGTCAGGACTCTTTACATCTCTGACACACTTGAAGTTGGACTTGGGCCTTGGTGACCTCCTTGCACACATCAGCAGCTGCAACAGTGGTAGCAGTGCCTTTGGTGGGCAGTGGTGACCTGGCTTGGAGCATTGGCAGTAGCTGCTTATATCAGGCAAGGAGATTATGTATACATTTGACAGTAGATGGAACTGTTCTTGGAGCACACCTGAGACATCCCTGAACACCCTGATGAAACCTCTAGCAGAGGTAAGGAAACACAATTTTGGAGCTATGGTTATTACTCCATGTAACATATATTACACATAGAAGAACATTGACTCCTTAAGGGAATCTATGGTATATATTGTTTTGTTTTGGCAGCATTTAAAGAAGCAACATGTTGCTTCTTGTGATAAGGTTAAGGTAATATGCCTGCAGTGAACTTGGTAGACTCAAAGATCAAATCTCGAACATTTGGTTTCCTTTTTTAAAATAAAAAGCAAGAGTTTCATTATAGGTTTGGGGACACAAAGATTTAAAAAATCACAGCACACATTCCTACTTTATTTTCCTCTCTCAAAACATCCCTATAAAATGAAACAACATTGTTAATGAGCTGTTCTTTGGCACAGGCAAACAACTTTCTGCATATTGCAAAGGAAAAAGAACTTTGGAAGCAGCCACTCCTTTTCTGACAGAATTTTGAAAGATTGATGCCACTTCGTTTCATTTCTGCAATGCCTGTTGGCTGCAGATTTTCAGTTACTTCCTGAAATCCCAAATTGAATTCTATTAAAAACATATTTGTTTTTCTTCCCAAAACATGTTTGGGAGTTTGAAGATCACATGTCCCTGTAAGACCTAAGGAATTCCCCTATGTAACCAGCATTTCCCCCTAAGAGTGAAGTAGTTGCTTAACTGCACGTAACTCAGTGTTTTATATAACCAATGAGCAAGGTGTGTGGTATGTCAGTAGTCCAACGAAATAGCAATGCCTTGCAGCTTTCCAATTTTATGGCGGAGATGTTTTTTCTCTTGATTGTTGTTTCTTGGAAACCAACTTTTTAAGCCCAAGCAAACTGAGTCACTTTATTTTGCTATCTCAGTTCTAACCAACCCAGAGTATCCACATGGAATGTGGGTTGTGATGTGGGGGCAGAGATTTGAGTTCTAACCAGGCATGCTTTTCTGCCTAAGTCAGCTTCCACCATGGGGCTCAGTTTCACTGTTAGTAAAATTGGAGGTGGGGCAAACTGGTCCAAAGTTCTGTGATTAGCCCGGAGTTCGGAGGGGAGAGGTCTGAATTCTTTAACCTGTAGATTATGAGAACTCTCCCTGAAGAGTCCTAGTGATTGATTAAATATTTGAAAGAGAAAAAAATCACCTTGAGAGGACTCTCAGAGGCTACTGATATTATAGATTTCTTCTTTATAAAGAGTTGGGATAATTTTCTGTATACCTTTGGGTACAAGTGACTGATATTGTTACCAGTCAATCAAAGGCTTATTTCTATATTAATAGAATTTAGTGTCCTTGAATACAAATTTATAACAAGAATATGAAACATTTATTGAATTCTGTTTTAGCCCTGGCCAGGTAGCTCTGTTGGTTAGAGCATCATCCCTATATGCCCAGGTTGCAGGTTCTGGACACATTCAAGAATCAACCAAGGAATACATAAATAAGTGGAATAATAAATCAATGTCTGTCTGTCTGTCTCTCTCCCTTTCTCACCACTTTCTCTCTTTCTTACTCCTTCCTCTCTTTCTCTAAAATTAATTTAAAGAAAAATAATTCTGTTTTCATAATGTTTCTTTCCTCGATGACCCTCCTTCAGACTCTTTTTTGTTCTATACCCCCCCAACCTTTTATACATGGTTACATGCTTGGGTTATCAAATTAATCCCAAGTATGTCTCTTCTCACGTTATTTCCCTGCTCAAAAACCTTAATAGTTCTCTGTTTATCACAATATAAAATACAAACTCCTCATGGTATACAAGGTCCTGTGCCATCTGACCCAACCCAGCTTCTCATCCTGTGGCCCAGAAATGGTCTTGTTCTTTGCCTTTGTCCTGCTGATTCTTGCCTCTTGTTTCTACCCATTCAAATTCTACCTATTCTAAAGCTTAAGGCCAGGGTTCTGCTCCCAGCTTTTCTTGGTCTCCCTCAGGTGCAGATGACCTGTTTTCTCTGAACTTCTTTGCCAACTTAGCTTCATCTCTCTCATAGCAGTTATCACTTTCCACTCTATGTTATAGATATTTATGTTCCTATCTTATATTCCTTACTAGATAATCAGTTTCATGAAGTCGGAAGAAATATCTCTTCCATATTGGTACCTCACAAACTACCTGGCACATAGTAGTTCCTCCACAAAAGTTTATTCAATGAATAAATTATATTAGAGTTACCATGGAAATTTGAATTTATTCCAACTCCTTTAACTATTTTAGAACCACTCAAAGGACATTTTTTTAAATTAAGAAATTTCTCCATTTATCATCTATCATCTATCTATCTACTATCTATATCAGCTTATGTCTTATTTTAATAAAGAAAATTAGGAAAAAGAAAAAAAAGGTACAATAACTTAAACTACATGTTTAGCAAGTAATTAGTGTCCAGTTCCCTTCCTTCAATCATTGTGCTGTAGTAAGCTTTCATGATTTAGGTCCACATGAGTTTGTGTACTGTGATGCTCAAATATTTGTTAAAGCTTATGTAACTCTATAAGAAAGATCAACATTAACTCTGTAGATGGTACATGCAAGTTTTAATCCAGTGAGATGAAGTACTACTACATGTGGGGCACTGAGAAAAGTCATGACCTTGTTTTCAGGGGGTGGAGGGAGACTAAGAGTAGCTACTCAATGGAACCATAAAAAGTAATGAAGTACTGATACATGCTACAATGGGGATGAACCTTGAAAACAATATAAGAGGTGAAAGAAACCAGACTCTAAGGCTACATATTGTGTGATTTCATTCACATGAAACTTCTAGAATGGGCAATTCCAGAGAGATAGAAAGTCAATTCTTGGTTGGCAGCATCTGGGGGAAGGGGGAAGTAGAATGAGAGTGACTGCTAATGGATATGGGGTTTCTTTTTGAGGTGCTGTGGAGGAGAGACTGTTACATGGCATGACTGCTGTCTTCCCCACGAGCTGGACCTGGGCCAGAATGGAAGTTGCTTTCCACAACCCCTCCACCCCCTCTTAGAGACTGTCTGATCATAATTAATGTTCATTCTGACATATTCATTGCCTCCTGCTATGTGCTGGTTCCTGGAATGGTTGTTTGCCTGACCTGGTCAAACATGTAAAGTAATTTCTGTATTTGGTAGCATTCATGTACTAATACTCTGAGTATCCCCCCACCCCCCACTACCACTTGCGCTGCATAATTCTCTGGTGCTTGCCAAGTGGTGCCAGGGTCCGCTGTATCTTTCAGCCACCCAAGATAAGCCTCACATATAAGTTTCCCTTAAGAAACTCTACTAATTACCAGATGGGAGTAGCCAACCTCTTTCTTCAGTCTTTCCCTGCCCTCCACTTATGGAGGTAGATTTTCAGTCTTGGGGCTTTTCCTTGGGCCTGTGTGTATTAACATGTGATGAAAATATTTGGATAAGATAGTGGTTTTAGTTGCACAACTTTGTGAATATACTAAAAACCACTAAATGGTATAATATAGGGAACCGTTCCACGCATCATGGGATTTGTAACTCTTTCACTGTTTAAAAAAACCTCAGTCGGGCTTGAGTCAGCAAGCAGGCCCCATGTGCATGGACAGGTTTTCCTGTGGGTAAATCAGACCTACATTTTTCCTAGAGATAAGGCTTGCTATCACTGAAACTCTCTTACCCCAGATTAAAAAAGCAAATGCTAATTGCGTATCTTCAAAGTGGTTTCCTGAAAGCCTGTGATAAACCCCTCAAGTCTAGCCCAACCCCTTTCACCTTTACATTTGTAAATATCCTTCCTTGATGTCCTCTCCTTTGTTGTCTATCACCTGATGAGGACCTGTGCATAGTAAATGAAAACCACCCTTAGTGTAATGGGCCCAGAAAGACAATAAAAGCCTGTCAAGACAGGGGTCGGGGCACTCTGTCCTCTGGAGAGGGTGACTGAGGCATTCCAAGCCACTCTTGAGCCCCCTTGCTCTCCAGCCCACTCTTGGGCCCCCCAATCTCAGGACCTTTCTCTCTGGCCCTCTCCCTGACTCAGAGTGGGGGCCGTGTAGTCCCTGTGTTTTCTCCCCAGGATTTATGTGTGAATTATTTACAAATCAGCCACAGCATACAGAACTCTGCAGGACAGGATCCGCCACAGTATACTTCAAGGGGTGAATATTATGGTATGTGAATATGTCTCAATAAAAAATATACCAATTGAAGATTCTGCACAACAAGGAAGTTTTCCAGAGGATTTGTCCAGACAACACTGAAAAGAAAATACATGGTAATCATTGAGAAGCATAATCTTAATGGTCATGGTGTTTTATGGTAACGCAGCAGAGATCTGCTAAATGATTCTTCTCTCTTTGGGCTAAATATAAAAGCCCACAGCTACTATGTTCCAGTGAAATAAAACCTTTTATGTGAGTGTTGGCTTGTAATTTTTCAAGCACTTTCATCCTCATTAACTTATTTGATTCTCATGTTTTATTTCCAACATACTTATATTTTATACCTACTTATAATTGTTCGTCCATCATGAAAATGGAAAAATTCTATTTCCTATAAATGCAGTATATTTCTATTGGGTTTCTTTGCTGACTATTTGTTTCTTTTTCTCATTTCTAATATATTTTACTCATATATGTCCAGTTCTCCTGACTTCATGTTTCTGCTTTTTGAGTCTTTATTTTCAAGATGGTGATTTGTTCTTTATCTTTCCCCCTTCCTCTAATTAAGATCCATAAGTTTTTTCATTGAAACTCTAATTCAGTTTTCCCTAATCTTGGCTAAGTGACACTACAATATTTAGTTATGCAATGGTAGTTGCTGTGCTATCTTGGATATTTTTACTGTAGAACCATTGTTAAAATATTAAGACTTTTCTTTTTTTATATTATATTTAATATAAACTATTTCTATTTATTATTTTATTTCCTATAGCCTTGTATAAATTTTAATACTCATATTTATTATTTATTCTTTTATAAGTATACATCTCCTTTAAGAATTCTTTGATAATTTCCTACCATACTATTTAGATCCTCAATTCTTTACCTTCTATTGATGATCCTCCATCATATCTTCTGGGAAAAAAATCTCTTTTATATTTATAAATCATCTCTCTTTAGCACAATTTTCTATTTCATCTTGGACAAATGGAATTTGAAGTTGGTCTCCAATGGTTGCCTTTTCTCCCCTTTCAGAGTATATGCCTATTCTATACTTTAGCTACTCACTGCTATTGTATTCCTCTTTATGTCCCATTTTTTATTGGCATCTATACCTGCTCATCTTGCTCATTCTTAATTTTTTAAGTGGTTGTGTTCCTTTTATGGCCAAATAATGCCATTATAGCTATAATTGTATAACATCCCCTTTCATAGTTCTACCTATGTTTCTTGGATTTGGCCTGCACTTTCTGGAGGGAGGATCTACACACTATGATTCCATAAAGATCTATAGTCACATGAAGCTTTAACTAGGTCGCTTTATTCCTCACATTTTCTTAGAAAGTGGATTCAGTTCATGTGCCCATGTAACATTCTCACCTATTTCAGCAGTTTACCTGGCACTTTTCTGCTCTTCATCGTCTCAAAGAGCAAGTCATCATTGGTCTATACACAATGCTTTTCTGTATCTAAACAGAACAAATATTACCTTCCTTTGGTATCTTAACCCTTCTCCCTCTAGTCCCCTTTCTTTCACTATGTGTACCATCTGATTACATGTCTGAGTTCTTCATTAAACTGCAAGCTCTTTTGAAAAAAAAAATATTGTATTCACTTTTTGCTACCATCCACAATCCCTCTGCCACCATCACTGTATCCAACATGCAACACAGTACATTATACATTATAACACTTCTGTAGAATTTGTTAAATGAGATTTAAAAAATACTTTATTTGCCTTAAGTTCTTCAGTTAGCTATTTCTCACTTCTTGCCACACCACTGGAACTTTTGTTTTACTTTACTCTTTTTTGCCAGTTTTTCTAACAGCATTTCTGCAAAACTGCATTACCATGGGTACAGGTTGCCTTTTGGGGTGATGAAAATGCCTTGGAACAAGTGAGAGGTGATGGTTGCTTAACATATTGAATGTACTAAACATAACTGAATTGTACAGTTTAAAAAGTTAGTGGTTAATTTATGGTTTGTGAATTTTGCCTCAATTTTTAAAACTGGATTACTATGAGTTAGTAATGCAAAGAACCTCTGTTTTGTAACTAGTCTTAGTACTGCTAACACTTCTTTTCTTGGATTTGGTTATTTCATTTTTCTCCTACATGCCATTAAAAACACAGTCAAATGTTGGTCCAGGTCACTGTCTAAAGGTATATGGAACTCATCAGTGACACCATCAAATTTGGTCATAATTTAATTTTTAGCTATAATTCCTACCAGTAAGTCATTCTCTCTTTTTCATTCTGTTTTTGGCCTTTTAATGATACTCTCCTTCTAGTGTCCATTCTTTCTCTTCCCTTTTCTTGCTCTAGAATCAATTCCATAAAGAATTTTTCCTTACCACAGTGGTTCGCCTGTCTTCTGGAGACTTTATAAAGAAGAGAGTACTTCCAGAAGGCTCCAATCTTTATGGGATTACTTGATCCTGATACTGATTCAATGATTCCTACACCTTTTTAATTTTGAATAAAAAATCCAGAAACAGAAAGGAGAAAATTTTCCTCCCTATGGATTTTTGGAGTCAGGAAGCCTTAGTTCAGATCCTGGTTCTGTCATGTCCTAATTGTGTAATCTTGGGTCAGTCATTTGGACAAGTTATTTTCCTCATGTGAAAACTGTGGAAACAATAGTTCCTACCTCCTAAGGTCCTTGTGAAGATTGAATAAGATAATGTGTGTAAATGTCCCTTGGGGGAACACACATGTATGTGCATGGGTATCTATGTGCACACTTGCTCTTTTTCTAGTTTTCCCCTAGCATCAGAAATTACTCCACCTTCTTCATGACAAAAACTGAGCTACAATCGCTTCTTTTGCTCCCTGCCTAGGGGTATGCTATTTCTCCCATTCCTTCTATGCATAAACAAAAACAAAACAAAACAGCACCCAGGTGGAAAAAGTGAGCATGGACCATATTTGATGAGTTTCAGTATTATAAGAAAATAACACAGGAGTAGGTATTAGACACAGGAAGAAAAGCAAAATCAACCTCTCTTTGACAAAATTTGTAATTCCTCTTTGTGATCTTTATTTTTTATAGCAATTTTTTAATTGCACAAAATGTCATCAGA
>PVJI01010458.1:0-40232 GCA_004026765.1 Micronycteris hirsuta
ACCTTTGACTGGATCATAATCAACAAAAGCAGAAAGCAAGCAGAACATAAGCAGAGACACTGAAATTAAGAACAGTCTAACAATAGCCAGGGGGGAGGGAGGAGGGGACAAAGGGGAGAAGGGTTTTCAGGAATCACTATGGAGGGCACGTGGACAGAACCAAGGGGGAGGAGGGAGGCTGGGGAGGGGGGTGGGGGTGGAGGGGAAGGGACAAGGGGAAGGGAGAGGATGCAAATAACTGTAATTGAACAACAATAAAGTAATTATTAAAAAATAATAATAATATAGCCCTGGCTGGTGTAGCTCAGTGGATTGAGCGCGGGCTGGGAACCAAGCGGTCCCGGTTCGATTCCCAGTCAGGGCACGTGCCTGGGTTGCGGGCCAGGTCCCCGTGAGGACCATGTGAGGCAACCATACATTGCTGTTTCTCTCCCTCTCTTTCTCCCTCCCTTCCCCTCTCTCTAAAAATAAATAAAAATAAATCTTTAAAAAAAAAGTAATAATAATAATAAAAAGAACAAAAGGTCCTACCACAAAAAAAAAAAAGGATATAAGGTCAATATGCACAAACTGAGTGTATCTCTATATACTACCAATGAACAATTAAAAAATGAAATCAAATACACAAGTCGATTTATAATAGAATTCCCAAACATAAACTCCATAGGATTTTCTTAAAGCCAACAGAAATTATAGCCTCGTTCACATCTATTGTCCAGTGTAATTACCAATAGCATCCTCTTCCATTGTGAAAGTGTCTTGGTTTGGCCACTACATTATTTGGTCACCTTACTTTTAATGTACTGCACAACAATGAATTAAGGCTTTCTGGCTAGCTGGAAGTTAACATATTTCATTATATAAATGTATTTCAGATGAAATGTAAAATCTGAAACTGAGTGCTATTATAAAACCCAGCTGTTTCTTGAGGGCTAAAAATGTTAAACAATCTATGGGCAGGCTTCTGAATGGCTGAGGCTGAATTGCCAGTGAACTACTAATGGCTGCCAGAATTAAAATACTTTCTCCGTGTCTGGAATATATTTGGATTTCTACAATGTGAATTAGAAAAATAACAGAATTGAGAAAAGATGTGACATGTTTCCCCTTCTCTTTTTTCTAATTCTTTCCCATGCTAATAGTTAAAATATGTATCATAAAAGGACTACAATGAAGAGTCAATATGAAGACATAGGAACAAGATAAAGCTTTTGAATTAAATCATGAAGTTATAAAACTTTCCAATCATAATGTCTCTGTCATAATTTACTGGGTTTTTTTAATTTCATGATAATTAAGGCTTGAGTGATGAAGGCATTCTTGGAGACCTGACTAACCAAAAATATCTACAAAAAGCAAAATGACCTATTATTGATAATGGCTCCATAGACCAAGTCGCCTGGCCCAGAGTGATGTTAATTTATCACATTAAAAGTTTCTCATGGTCAAAATTAAACATTGAATAGATCTTTTTTTGAGAATATATGAAAGACTTGACATTAAGCAAGCACTTAAAAAAGGTTATCCCTTCTTTAGCAAGAGATGTCACATGCAATGCAGAAGATGTCACATGCAATAGCTGAAGACTTAAGAAGACTTAGAGCACGAGAGGAAGAAAAAGATTAGAACCACAGTAAAAAACAAAGCATATGGAAATATAAGAGAGTTCCAAAAAGCAGATACGGAAGGTATATATTGGCAAAGTTAATTATTTATTAGCACTATCTCAATTCTGGAGCCTTGGGAATTTTTATTTGAAGCATTCATTTATTTAGTGATAGTAATATTAGTAATCATAATAATAATGATAATAATAGCAATCATTAGTAATAGTAATCACTATAAACTCACACCTTGCTGTTGTCTTTCACGTTGCTATCTTTCTAATCTGAAGTTTCTGAGAATTAAAAACTATTTTCTTAATATTGTCTTTGTAATTAGAAAAACAATATTTTCTACCAGAAAATTTGAGAGCACTGAAAAGTAAAACAAAAACCAAAGAATACTAATAATGTCTACCCATTCAGAACACAGTCCTTTTCTTTATATCTATGCACATAAATGTTACCTGTGCAAATCTGAGACAATATCATGCACTGCTTCATAACACCTTTCACAGAGGACTATACTGTGAAAATCTGTCATGTCAATACATGAACATTCTTAAAAGTGGTGACCTATATTAGAACTCTGCCCTCAAAGAGGATGAACAAACTAATATTCCCACAATGACATATAATAAGTATGTCTGTTTTGCTGTAACCTCAAGTAAAAGTGTTATCTTGCCATATACATGCGCGTATATATATGAAATGCACATATATATAATAAATGTAATGTACAATAATATACACATAAATATACTATTTACATACGATGTTATTGAGTAGCACTCATCTGTATTTCTTTTTTGATATTGCTAAACATGTTTTCTAAGTTTATTGACCATTTTTACTTCTTCATTTGTAAATTATCTGTGTCCATATGCCATTGGGAAATTTGTATATTGCCCATTTAACATTTTCTTGTTGAATTGAAAGTATTCTCTGATATTGAGAACGTTATAAACCTTTACCTGCCATGTTATGACTATTCCCCATTTTAGCATTTATTTGAAAATTGTATTTGTAATATACAGATAATCATTTTCTTTGTGGCTATTACCTCATTACTTTCAAATGAAAAAAACAACATTCCGTAAAGCAATAATAATACTTTTTGCTCACATCATCAATAACATTATGTAAACTGCCAGCATTTAGTCAAGAGTCTAAAACAGTAGTTAAATTGGAAATATATGGTGACAGAAGATGATTTGACTGTGGGCGGTGAGCACACAATGCAATATACAGATCATGTATCAAAGAAACGCACACTTGAAACCTATGTGATCCTACTAACCATTGTTACCCCAATAGACTTAATTTTTCAAAAGTCAGCATACGTATAAGTTGTCACGAATGTTAAAAGTGGTGGAAATAAAAATGATTAAGTTTGACTGTGATTCAGGAAGTCTGGAGTGAGGGCCAGGATTTGGCATTCTTAATACACGCCCTGGGCAATTCTGAAGTGCTTGGTCCCTGAAACACATATTGAGAACCACTTATTTCAAATTTATTAAGTTAAAATTATTCTACCTTCCAAAAGGTCCCCATGCCATGTATATGTTTTCTATTTGAGTTTATATAATGGACATTTCTAAAATGTATCACAAACTTCAAAAAGTCCCTTATGGTTATAATGCATACACAATTAAACTGAAGAAAGTCTCCATTCTGTTTTCTAAGGCAGTGGTATAGTGTATCAGACAATAAAGAAATTCTTTATACAACCCATTATCAATCCTCTAATTTAGAGAGGATGAGGTAAAAGAAGACCATCAAAAGTAAGCACATGACAGAATAAGGGGAAAGCCAGGGACCGAGGGATTATCTTCTCTCCTCTGGCTTTACTCTAATGATTAGTACCCATTCCAGTGCAGGGTCACTTGTGTGAAGTGGCAAGTAATCCCCATAATATGAAAGGATAAAGGTTTGACGTTAAGGCAGCTTCAGGGAGAAATGATGAGATCTCTAACTGGGACCATGTGGTAGACAGAATAATGACCTCCGTCTCCCCTCAGAACCTGTAAATACGTTACCATATGTGGCAGAAGAGACTTTGCAGATATGATTATGGGCAAGTCCTTAAAAGTGAAAAACCTTCACTGGCTGTAGTCTGAGAAAGAAATGTGCCGACGGAAGGAGGATCAGACAGATACGACAATGGTGGCTTGGAAACGACAAGGGGGACCACGAACGAGGAGTGAAAGCAGTCTGTAGAAGCTGGCAAAGACAAGGATATGGAACGCAGCCCTGCTGGCACCTTTTATGATTTTAGCCTTCTGAGACTTGTGTCAGACTTGTGACCTATTTAATGTAATATACAGATCCGGCAAAAGTAACTCCCGCTTGAGTGTGCTTGGTAGGATAACAATATGGGTGTAATAATTTATAGTTTTAATGTGACTTTTCACCTAAAATGTCATATGGTGTGCTTGAGTGTGATATTGTTATGTTACAGAATTACATGCTTATGATTTTGTAATAAAAAAGGGGTGTTATTTGTGCCAGACCCTGTATTTGTATTGTTTTAAACCACTAAGTGTGTAATAATTTGTTATGGTAGCAATAGAAAACTAATAAAGGTCACATTCTAGTGCCATTCTAGCTTCTAGACAAGAGCTCAGAGATACATGGTGGGCATGTACATCTTTCTCTCCGGTACAGTTGGTTCCTGCCACAGATCAATAGCACTTTCCAGAACACAAGGAGAAAGAGGCTTCAACTTTGTGAGTTCAAATTCCAGTAAAGATTCTAGATCTGGATACACCATTCACATGAACTGAAGGTCAGACTAAACATAAAATCAGAACCCGAAAAGCTGAGGCCTGGAGCAAAGTTTAATAAACAAAGAAAAACTGTGCAGAGACGATACCATCCCACTTGTACCGCCCATGCTCTCTTGAAGACTGACTGCATGGCTTCACGGCTGAACTGTGCCCGCCCCCAAACGCATAGGTTGAAGTCCTAACTCTCAATACCTCAGAATATGACTGTACGTGGAGAGAGGGTCTTTTAAGAGGTAATTAAGTCAAATGAGATCATTTTAACTGTTGTTCATAATAAAAAAAACTAGGACACAGATGCACACAGAGCAAAGACCAGGTGAAGACACTGGAAGGAGACAAGCCAGGGAGGCAGACCTTAGAAGAAACTGACTCTGTGCACTGTGAGAAAATAGATTTCTGTGGATTGAGCCCCCTGACTGTAGTGCTGTTACAGCAGCCCTAGCAAACTATAGACCACTCAATACATCAAGCAGTCTTTAGGACCCAATGACACCTACATAAGCATGGAGGGAACACACAAAAAATATCTACTCATAACATTTATAGTCAAATGCACAGTAAGCTTTGATATTGGTCACTTACGTAAGAAAAATAGACTATAAGCCTAACTCCTATGAAAAGACTTTTCAGAAACAGAAAAAAATAAGAAATCAAACATGGTATAGTCTTAAGAGACAACTGAAGAAAATTTACTTCAGGTAATGAAAATAAATTTTTTTTATCAACTGCTTCACAAATAAATTAAAGAAAATGTGGACTGTGGAACAACAGATGAAAGATAAGATGAAAACACAAATGTCCTCCCTAAGTTAATACTTTGCTTTACTAACTTAAAGAATAAGAATATTTTTTATCCTAGCATTTCTGTGACTCAGTTTCAGGGTCTTTGTTCCTTAAATCTCCTTTCCCTGAAAGTCAAGCAAGTTTGACTTTACAGCAACTAAGAACTATCTTATCAATCAGCTGCTAATTCCTTTTCTATTTTCATTACTACTCTATATAGGTAATTATGATAAAAGAAAGCATTTGTAATTTGTATAAGAAGGGGATCTAGTTTTAATTAAAATTTGCTAGGTTGTTCTAGATTAGAAACTAAGTGGTATTATCAGTTTTTATATTTTTATTATGAAGTATAAAACTGGACAGGTTCATGAAATGGATAAGATTAAAAATTATTACTACTGGAATATGTGACTGAAAACAGTTTTCCATAGATGAAAGACTGGCAACATAAAAACTCCATTACATTTTACAGAAACCCATTGACTCGGTCATATTTTAGTTAATTTAGTTTTCTTTTTTGTCTTCTCAGCACCTGAAACTTGTATAAATTTGTTAACCAGTGTCACCCTAGTAAATTCAATAAACAGAGAAAAAAAGAAGAAAGTAATAAATAAAAAGGATAAAATATCAGAACATTAAAGTGAGAACACCAAGAGTTGGTAACTTATTTAAACTCCAAGTATTTTTTATACTTACATATTACATATTTCTATTAACATATTAATTAAGAGTTAAGGACATAAAAATTTAGGTTAGACTGTTTACAAAGAGTATTATTAAATATTTTGAACTCCAAGAACTTACAACAAAAAGCAAAAGTCATGTGTCAGTGCATTTCTATCTATTTTAAGCAACAGAAATCTGAAATGGCTTCTATTCTTACTCTGAAATGGAAATGCTTTCTTGCTAACGGAACACAGTTGATATGTGCAACCCAAAAACCAATCAAACTATCAGACAACTGAGTCAGAAATTAAAATACGTTTTGCTTAATAAACAACATACCTCTATTAATTCTTGGAAAGGGGAAGGCAGATATTTACTTTGAAAGAAATTCTGTTCATGAACCAAATAAATGTCATTATTTCTTTACTTAGAAATGTGAAACAGCATGAAGCATAGCAGAATAAACCCCTGTTACTATTGCAAATGGAACAATTTTTATTAACTGGTTATTACAAGTACATAGAAACGCTGTTTAGCTTTTAATATTTATTTTGAGTAGCCACTTTACTGGGCACTCTAATTTTGTAGTTGATTTTCTTGGGTTTCAACAATGGATAAACATTTTACCTATAAATAATGAGAATTTTGGGGGGTTTTCAGTCCGTCAATTATATCCCATTTGTTTTCCTTGTCTTATGGCTCAGGCTAGGAGTTTTAAAAGAATGAAAAAGAGAATAGTATTGACAACAGGTAACTCTTTAAAAGAACACCTCTAATACAGCACAACTACGGTGCTGTTAACGGTTCGAATATAGCTTTTGAAATTGAAAGTATTTTACAGTATTCAATTTGCCAATATTTTATGAAGGATTTTAGTTTCTACATCTACGTTAATGTAAGCTAACATTTGCTAAGTGCTTACAAAATGCCAATCAAAATTCTAAACAGTCTAAATGTATGAAACCATGACAACTCTCTAACACAGGTGCTCATTTTACACGAGGAAAACGAAGCACAGAAGAGTTAAATGACTTTTTCAAGATTACACAGTTAGTAAGTGATGAATCTGAGAACACAGGTAAACAGAGGACTAATAAGCTGTTTCTTGTTTTATGTTATTTTTTTTTTTACCAGGTTTGGATAGCAAGTGCATGTTCTTTGCATAAAATGAAATGTGAGGCTGTCAATTTTATTTTTTTTCTTGTTTACTGAGTTATAATTTACATACTATATGATTTTAAGTGTACGATTCAATGGCTTTACAAACAATACAATTTTTTTATTCTTATTATTGTTCAAGTACAGTTTTCTGCCTTCTCCGCCCACTCCGCCCACTCCTCCCCACCACCCCAGCCTTCCCCACCTCCCTCCCCTGTTTCTGCCCCTCTTGTTATTGCCCATGTGTCCTTTACAGTTGTCAATTTTAATATGCTCTGGAAACAGTTTCTAGAGCACAGGAACTACATTTTTTGAAAATTTTGAATAATCAAACCCATAATCTTATGGGTCTGAAAGTGAATTCTACTTAACGTTAAAATTTAGACCGATTTTTCTTTTTGTGTGTTTGTCTCATATTTTTGACTATTGTTTGCATGGACTCTGGTAGCATGGTTCGCATGCATTCAACTGTTTTGGATGGGGCCTAACCATTTACCGAGATGCCAAGGGACCGCAAATAATAGTCACAGGGTAGAGGCTGGCTATGCTGGAAAAACTAACCCTGTGATTTGGGATGGGAGACCCTGGGTCATGTGGTATGAGTCAGACTGGAGACTTGAGTTCATGTGGCAATCCATCAATCTTCTTAGGTGATGATATCCCAATAAACACTCAGAACATTGGAGCACATATCAGTCTCACACTTCAGCGCTGGAAGATAATGTGTCTTGACTTCACAAAGAGAGGAAAACAGAAGCATCCCATTTAAAGCCCTCCAAGACTCTGCCCCATACATCACTTCCTTTGGCTGATTTTCATATGAATCCTGTCCTTGTAATACACCTTAACTGTAATTATAATAATTTTCAGTGAGACCTGTGAGTCCTTCCAGCCTTATAAAGGCTGAGTGTATTTGGGGAAACCCCCCAACTTGTAGTTGGTGCCAGAAGTGAGCGCAGTCTTGGGACTTTGTGCTCAAACTTTGTGGTTTGGCTAACTTCAGGTATAGCTAAACTACCTAAAGGAATACATAACTCTCTTTTCAGAATGAAAACTCTGGCTAAGAATTTATAATAAACATTTTTACCATTATATTTCTTAAATATGATTTTAGAATAAGGTAAGTTATAAGTAGATAGCAGAAATATAGTTAGAGACTCAGAGCATATTGGAACTGCCAGAGAAACGGTTTGCTAACTGTCCTTAATGGTTTCTCAAATATCCCTATCAAAGCATTTAACGAGTGCTGAAACTAGCTACATATGTGTCTCTTCCTCTACATTCAGAGTGTCCTGCTGGCAAGATCTTGCTTATTCTGATATTATCCAGCCTTCACTTAGGCCTTGACAGATAGTAGGTGTTCAATATTTATCTAACTCAATTAAATCTATATAATCTAATTCAATTAAACTCTACAAAACACTCTGAAGAGTTTCAGGAAGGACTCAGGCTAAAAAGATATTCTCCAGTGACCTGTCAAAGAGTTAAAATTCCACCACTCAACTTTTCCCCCTAATATCTCAACAGTCCACTGGAAGTAAGAAAAAAAAAATCTAGAAATAACACATAACACTTTAACAAAAGATCCATTTAAATTATCATAATATTTTCTAATTTTGCACCTCATAAACTTGGAAATATAGTAAGCGCCAGACATGTTTCATGGAAAAAGAATTTAAAAAGCTAGACCTACGGAAGGGCAAAGGAAGAAATGCGACGGCAGACAGATGGGTGCACAGGCCAAGGGAGGCTGATGCGGAATAACATAAACTCAGTGAACATCAAAGAGGAAGGAATACTAAATGGACATAATGTAAGAAAATTCAAGAGAACTGCGAATTTGGCAATTTTAAGACCCATCTTTCAGGAAATCAAATACTTCATATAATTAATACAACCTATCAAGGCAACAGTCCAGAGCTATGGGTTCATTCGTGCACAATTTTCTGCACGTCCACATTACACAATCTCAATAAAAGGCCCAAGTTTAAAGCTGAATTCTTAAATTTCTGCATGCCTGTTTTATCACTTTTTATGCCTCTTCATTTCTTCCTAGAATTTTTAAGATGTTTTACAGATTTGGTGATTTTTAAACTCTGATATTAATGTCATTTATCACATGGGAATGTTTTAAAATATATGAAACAAATAAAAAATCTTAATGTTCAATCTACATATTCAATGTTAGTATAATTGTTTTAAGAGGCAAGTTTCATCATTCCTAAGTTATTTCTATTGGTATTAAAAAGGAAAATTCCAGATAAACAATGTGTTTTTATCAAAATGAAAACTTTATAAAGGTTAAATGAGTATTCATGTATACACAGGAAGTTAAACAAACATAAAAACTGTTCAAGTTACTATTATAACATATAACAAGTCAAAAATCATATCTTGGCCCTGGCCAGGTAGCTCAGTTGGTTAGGACATTATCCCAACACACTAAGGGTGTGGGTTCAATCTCTGGTCAGAGCACATACAAGAAGTAAACAGTGAATGCATAAATAAGCAGAACAACAAATCGATGTATCTCGCTATCCCTCAAATCAATAAATAAAATAAAATTATATCTAAAATATACACTCTGTAGAATAATGGTATAGATACTCACCAGAGAGTAATAAACAATAAAGAAGCTGGTAAAAGATTATGATATTATAAAAAAGGAAAATGAAAACAGAGTAATTTTCTTGTAGGAACTGGAGGAGAGGGAGAACCAGCCAGAAAATAATGTATTTTATGAGGTTCCTGGAATAAGTTCAAAATGAAAGAATTCTGCTTTTTTAAAAAGGTGAAGAGCTTTCTTGGAGACTTAATTTGTTACCTCATTTTCTGTTCCCACGTCCAGAGTGACAGGCAGGCATTCTTGAGGATTCATCCCTCCGCACGCAGTATACAGAGCCAATTTGCCCACAGGGATTCCCATTCCATTGCAGCCAAGGTCTCCCAAGCCAAGAATACGCTCTCCATCCGTCACCACAATAGCCTAGAAGAAAAATAAAAATACCTATTAATAGATGTTTGCAAATCCTGGGCACAGTTCCTTGTCTCTATTTCTAAAGTTAATACTTCTGTAACGAAATACTAAACATCAAAACAAATAAATTGAATATATACAGAAAATGTTTTCTGTGACTGTGTGGAAGAGTGAGGAGAATAAATAAATTTCATATATACATTTTATATTTTTTAAAATAAATGCATGATTAATTTGGTTGACAAAAAAAGAAGAGGGTATGCACATACAGATTTTTCTCTCCATTTACAACCACTTAGTTTTTAATTATATTTTATTGTTTACACTGTTACAGTTGTCCTCACTTTGTACCCTTTGCCCACCTGAACCTAGTCCTGCTCACTCCCTCAGGCTGTCCCGCACTGCTGTCTGTGTCTGTGGGTTATGCACATGTGTTCTTCCGCTGATCCCTCCACCTTCTTTCATCCAGTTCCCCCCACTCGTACAGCTGCCATTCTGTTCCACATATCTATGCCCCTATTTTGCTCATTAGTTTATTTTGTTCATTTGATTCTGCATATAAGTGAAATCACATGACATTTGTCTGTCACTGACTGACTCATTTCATTTAGCGTAATAGTCTCCATGTCCATCCATGCTGTCAAAAAAGGTAAGAGGTCCCTTCTTTTTCACTGCCACATAGTATTCCATCACATAAATGTAATACAGCTTTTATATCCACTCATCAACTGATGGATACATATGCTGTTTCCAGATCTTGGCTATTATAAATAGTGCTGCTGTGAACACTGGGGTGCACATATTCTTTTCAACTTGTGTTTTGGGATTCTTAGGATATATTCCCATAAGTGAAATCACTGGATCAAAAGGAAGTTCCATTTTTAATTTTCTGAGGAAACCTCATACTGTTTTCCACAGTGGCTGCACCAATCTGCATTCCCTCCAACAGTGCCTGAGAGTTCCCTTTTCTCTACATCCCCTCCAGCACCTACTGTTTGTTGATTTATTGATGGTAGCCATTCTGGCAAGTGAGAAGTGATATCTCATTGTGGTTTTAATTTGCACCTCTCAGATGATTAGTGATGTTGAGCATTTTTTGACAAAAGAGGCAAGAGCATACAATGGAGTAAAGGAAGTATCTTTAATAAATAGTGTTGGGAGAACTGGACTGGTACATGCAAAAAAATGAAACTAGACCACCAACTTAAACCATACACAAGGATAAACTCAAAATGGATAAAAGACTTAAATGTAAGTTGCAAACCCACAAAAATCCTGGAAGAAAACATAGGCAATAAAATCTTAGATGATTTCACATAGCAATATTTTTGCCAATATATCCCCTAGGGCAAGGGAAACAAAAAAAAATAAACAAATGGGACTATATCAAATTAAAAAGCTTTTGCATAGCTGAAGAAACCATCATCGAAATTTAAAGGGGGCAACTGTATGTGAGAACATATTTGCCAATGATCCATCTGATAAGGGTTTAAATACCAAAATATATAATGAACTTATAAAACTCAACACCAGGAAGACAAAACAATCCAATTAAAAAGGGGAAGTGGAGGGAAGTAAATGCAGACAACTGTAATTGAACTACAATAAAATAATTTTTTTTAAGTGGGTAAAGGGCTTGAACAGACACTTCTCCAAGGAGAACACACAGATGGCCCATAGGCATATGCGCATAAAGATTTAAACAACCCACGTAGCTCAACCTTCAATCAAGAGGGCAGTAAGAAGAATATAGGAAAACAAGAACTCAATGTAGGAGCTAAAGTGAAACAGAGCAGCTTTAAAACTAACTAGTCACATGCACTTTGAAGACAACTGCTGCATAATAGCTGGGCAGCCCCCACATGTCCAGGTCTGTGGCTTATGAATCCAGGCACCATCAGCCTGTTTTCACAACACTGTTGACTCACCCTCTTTAGCTCCTATAATCACCTGATACTGTTCTACCGTCTCTGACAAATGCACACCACAGTTGCTGCTTTTGTTACCTGATAACCTTTAACCAGAAGTAATGAATTTTGTTTAGCTTATTTCAAATCACGTTACATACCTACGAAAAATACATCTTAACCATGTAGAGATTTAATTCTATGGAACCTAAGTAGTTCAAATGGTTAGAGCATTGTCCTGATAGACCAAAGCTGCTGCTCCAGTCAGGGCACATACAAGAAGCAGCCAATAAATGGATAAATAAGTGGAACAACAAATCTATGTTGAGAGAGGTGTGGGCAAGAGACAGCAGCATTGTCATGAACTTAGTTATGATCTGAATAATAATTTATGTAATGCTTTTCAGGTTTTACTAAAGATATTTAAACCTGGAGAGTTGTTACTTATAATTCTTACCTGTTTCAATTTTTTGAAAAGGGGGTTTAAAATGACATAGCATTTTCATTCTCTTTTGGTAGCACATATAAGTTATACTAAATATATGTCTTGAATATAAAATTTTACAAAGCATTGTTCTTTTTAGATCCTTCGTAAGTTTTATTCCCTAAGCTCTACTCTCATCTGGAGCTGTCAATTTAATTATGTAAATATACCATGGGCATTATAGAGGTTGCAGTTGTTTCAGTAACTTTTAAACTCTGTTTTAAAGCATTCTATAGTTTAGGTCTATTAATGCCTTATTACAAATGTACATCTGCAGCATTAATTCATAAACATTTCAACACTAAAGTATATATTTTAATAGTGAAGGAATTCTCTGAAGGAAAAAAATAGTCATATATGCAATTTATCACTAAATTAACATTATCTTGTTTTTGTTTTTAACTACTTTCTGTCATACTTAAGGAAAATAAAGCAATTTTACTTATATGTAGAATCTAAAAAATGAAACAAACAAGACAAAAAAATTCATAGATACATAGAACATTTTCATAGTCATCAGCTAAAAGAGGGGCTGTGTGGATGGTTTTTAAAGGGAAGGAGATTAGGATGTAAAAATTGCCAGGATGTAGGGTACAGCACAGGGAATATAGTACGGGACTTATCAGGGTGATCATTTTTTAAGTTACATAGTCTAATTACTACACTGCAGACCGGAAACTAATATAATATTGCATGTCAACTGTCAACTTTTTTAAAAATTTAAATAAAGCAGTTGTATGTTTTCTGTATAATAATTAAGTCACAACAGCTGGATTACCTAAGTCAGATAACCACAATTCCATCAGTGATGTCTGTTCTCAGAAATTAAATCTTCGTCCTGCTTTATCGATTATTATGTGGGCATTACCTGATAAAACCTTCTCTATAACACATGCAGGGGTTCTCCTGCATGCACGCGCGCACACACACACACACATACACACACACCCTACCCCCCCACTCTCTGACCTGTCTTCATTTGTTCCTTTCCTTTCCCAGGGCCTGCACTTCTGTTGTGGCCACCTATGTGTGGCATTCTTGCCTCCTCCTCTTCTCTTTCTGAGGAGCCTTCCTCAAATATTACAGTCTATTTTTTCAAGTCTAAATCCCTCTTTATGAATTTCAAGACCTTTCATAATAATTTCATCACCTCTTAAGCAATCTTAATTACACTCCATTTCAATATTAATACTTAGCTTTAGTTGGGTCAGCCAATTTACTTATTGCACAAGAACACATAATTCTCTTCCTGAACCTGACACCTACTTTCATATGTGCCCTTCTTCGGGGAGCATATTATTCTCTTTCTAATTATCAAAGGCTAGATTTAAGTTCCCACTTGGCTAGCAAAACTTTTTAACTGTTGCAGCCTTCTCTGAATGATAGTATCCTCTGAATAAATGAACTAGTGATATAATTTACACCAGATAGTTTAATTATATATTGTCTAATAACTGATTGCCATGGTCTCACATGTGTTTTCAACTACACAGTCGAGACTACGTCTTATTTTTCACTATTCTATTACAATAAGCAGCTGCCATTTATTAAGTGCCTGCTATGTGCCAGCCACTATGCCAGGGTTCTAAAATAATAGTATGTATAATTAGGATCAAGAATATCAGTGAGGACCCAATATTAAGAGATGAAAGGATAAAAGCAGGCTATTAATAAAGTTAATCAGCTAGTGGGAAGAACATAAACCAAGGGACAGATTACTGCCCAGCCATTAGGATTAGAGGAATATTAATTAGAACTCTCTACCCCAGAACTATTTCTTATATTGAATCAATTCTTAATATCCTCTCTAGAGTCCTGATTAAATGTTAAGTGTCCTTCTTCTTAGAGGATCAAACATTTATACTTTATAGAATTAGCACATTTTTTAGGATGGATCCTAAGGACTGGACCTGTGGATAGAGTAGAAGAAAAATTCAGTAAGCAGCTTGGGTGGGAGAAAGAGAAAAACCTGGGAAGACTGAAAAGAGCAGAAAACATTCTGTTTTACAAGTTTTCCTGGCATGAGCCTTCAACAGCAGAGTGAGCCCATTCTAGCCACGGCTGCTCAAAGAAGCAAGGTCATGAATGGAGTGACACTGCAGAAGTCGAAGCTGCAGCACCTTTGCACCACTAAAAGGCATCAATTTATTCAATCTTAATCCTGAAAGACACCACAAAGTTGCCAACACCTAACAGAAAGGGGAAAGGGGCCGAGGAGGGCACAAGTACACCTCACTTTCTTTAGACAAGGAAGTGGTGTACACCGGCCCTGTGGCCTGCGTTCACCTCCCACCACCGCCTGGCACTACCTGCGACCCACTGTGAGCATGCACCTTCCTTTCCTCACTGAATTATCATGATAATTACAAAGGTTCATCCGAGTACAGTGTCTCAGAAAGAAAGCCACAACACGTCACATTATATCGTTACTTTATTTTCATCAGTTCACTCACAGAGGGGAGTCAGAAGAGCTATCTCAGGTCACAATGATAAAGGAAATTAACAGAGTTTTTGCCTACCTGGATTCCTCTTATTAAATGATTGATATGAAAATGGAGTTTGCTTAAAGAAATTCAGACACCACTGCAACATTTATCATCGCTTACAATGAATAAAATAAATACTAAGAAATTACCGGAAGATTGAAATAATGAGGAAACGATATCTAAATGGTATCAAAATAAAATTAATCCACTATGTAAAAATCAAAGGGATATAAATTAGGTGAAATTCACTAGAAAAGCTAGTGAATACTACCTAATTACAGTCACGATAATTGTCAATATATTACCAGGCAGGAAAAATAACAAATGTGACATAGTGGGAAAATTTGATAACTTACCTTGATAACATCTTCTGGCCACACATCAAGAATTGAAGCAATATGCCCGCGATCATGGATACTAATAAAAAGACCTCTGACAGGAAAAAAAAAGGTAGTTTTAATTTACTTCAGATTTGTCAAACTATCATGAACATTCAAAAAACATTTCAAATCCATTTGATGTATCTCCATTTTTATCAAACTAGTAAAAATTATTCCCTTAGGCAAGTAAGGGATAGAAATCTTGTAAGTAGGAAAGAAATTACTTTAAATGATATATTGACAACTACAATAAAGGTACATTCATTCTGGCATTACATATTCTTAAGTATTTTTAATTAAAGAAACATTTATTATTTTATATGCAAAGACAGTCTTTCATTAAATAACACGTATAAAAGCCCTCTGAAGAACAACACACAGCTCGTGCAAACGAGCATTTCCCAGTGCGCAGCCCATTTATTAACCAGTCACTGCGTGGAGATGGGAACGTGTATTGGCAATGGCAGCAGTCCTTCCATGGGGAACGCACCTGATCCTTTGGTATGTGGTCTTAGTTGCTGTTTGCAATGCTGTTGCTTAGATTCTCAACTGAAGTTTTTAACACTTCTCACCCCCCAACCCCTCACCCCCGTTTCTATTAAGGCCTAACAAGTAACTTCAAAAACTAAGATAAAATTTTTTTAATTTCCCAAATTCATGTAAAAGTTTCCCTTTAGTACTGTTAAACATATCTCCACCGCAGAGAACTACATATGACCAATATATTGCAGCTTAATAAATTGTTAGAAGGCAAACCAGAGCCTTGTAAATAACATCCACTGAAGCAGAGAAAATCTTGGCAGCTACCCAGAAGCCCTCTGTATGCTTCCTCCCAACCAAAACTCCTCTGTCTCAAGAGCAACATAGTCTCCCTACTTTTATGGTATCATCTCCTTATATAGTCTGATCATCCAAACAACAAACCATCCCTACACACTACTGTTTGTCTGTAAAGTTTCCCCAAATCTGGATTTTGCTGATTGCATCCACGCAAATAAATATATTAACCTTTACTCTGTATTTCTTGGAAAACTGGTAATTGAATATAAAGGCCTAATCAGATTTTTCATTTTTTTTTACAAGACACTTCATGGTTTGGTCTTATTAGAAGATGCATAATATCTTGTATTCCTTTTTGTGATTCGAGCAGCCGCTAGTGCATAATATCTAAATTCATTAATTCAAAATGGTGATGGTCCAATTCTACCAATCATTATTTATTAGCTGGAACATTTCTTTTTTTTTAATTAAATTTACTGGGGTTACAGTGGTTAATAAAATTACACAGGTTTCAAGTGTACAGTTCGGAGACACGTGATTTGTGTGCGGCACTGTGTGCCTGCAGGGGACAGCGACGGGTAGAGCAGGGCAAACACGGGGACAGGAGACGTGACTTTGGTGGATGCTTCTTTAAAGAGAAACTTCACCACAGTTATTGTTTGATTAACCTGTGGTGCAGTTTATATTTAAAAAGGATAGATGCTTCATTCTTTCCTTTTTTATAAAAGAATGTATTTGCTAGAATTCTTCAAGAGTTTCCACTAAGGGGTGTGTGTGTGTGAGAAAGTGTGTGTGTGTGTGAGTGTGCGTGCGTGTTGGATCAATATGAGCTCATGGATTTAAACATATTTTGTCTTAATCCATTTCAGTTATTTTCTTTTTTTTAATAATTACTTTATTGTTTTTCAATTACAGTTGTTTTCTTTATTGAAACTCAAATTGTCCCATTTTCTAGCCAGTAGAAGCCTCTTCACATTGGCCCAAGCCCTTTTTACATGACTACAGAGTTTTCTGATAACTTTCTTGTTCTCTGTTATGACGAAGTATTTCATCTTGCCTTGAAAATGTTTGCCCCAACCCAAATGAGCCATTTCTCTAAGAAGCCCTGGCTTCTTTTAGTAGAAAGTGCTATTTCAAGACTAAAATGTAGGTATTAGGATCCCCACTATGAGTAACAGCTGATCTAGGTATTGTTATTTTAAAAAATTACAAAACAAAGTTAAAATTCACTTTCTATTTGTGGCTACAAATCTCAAACTGGCACGCTTACACAGTTTACCACTATGATTTCCTAGCAAATTGAACTCCACACTCCTGAGAGGACCCTTGCACACCTGTGCACCCCGCGCCGCTCCTACACCAACCTCCCTCTCACTCTCAGTGGATAACCGAATCTTGAACTGCACACAGAAATAGATGCAAGCGGGTGGAAATCACCTCATCTTTCTAATATGAACGTCACTAACCCACCTGCATCTTTTCTTCTAGATAGGCCTTATTTTTTAGAGTAGTTTCAGGTTCACAGCAAAACCAAGAGGACACTACAAAGACTTCCTATGTACTCCCTACCCCTCACATGTACAGTCCCCTCCGTTACTGACATTCCCCGCCAGAGAGGTGTGTCCATTGCACCTGAAGAACCCACACTGACACCTCGTTACCACCCAGAGCACACTGTTTAACTTGAGGGGTCACTCTTTGTGTTATAAATTCTATGGGTCTGGACAAGTTTATAATGACGTGCTCTATAAACATTCATGTGCGTGTTTTTGTGTGAACAATAGTTTTTCAACTCACTTGGGTAAATACAGCAGAACCTCAAATAACATTGTTTAGTTCAACACTGATGAGAAAAAAATCAATTCCCAGCCAGGGCCGCTGTCTGTATGGAGTTTACATGTTCTCCCCATGTCTGTGTGAGTTTTTCCAGGTACTCAGGTTTCCTCCCACACCCCGAAGATGTGCACAACTAGATGAACTGATGCGTCTCAACTGTCTGTCTGAGTGAGTCCAGGTGTGGGTGTCCTGTGATGGAAGGGCGTCCTGTCCAGGCAGGTCCCACCTTGTGCCTGGCAACGCTGGGGGAAGCTCAGGCCCCCCTTGACCTTGAACTGGAATAAGCGGGTTGGAAATAATTATCTTAATTTGTCTTTAGTCTTTCTTAAATGCATGTGTATTCACACTTACTTCCATGTTTAATATTGGAAATGTTTGGGATCTTTACTTAGAAGTCTGGTAATGTTTTTGTGACCAGAAATATGCCTACTGTAAAACTGGTTTCGTTACACAGCGTGTCACTTACAGTCACAGTTTCTGAGAGCCTGCCCATGACCTACTGCACCAGGAGTGCAACTACCAGATGGTATGCTTACAACTGTGTTTAGTATTTGTGAAGCCACAGATTGTCTTCCAAAGGGGCTGTGCCATTCCTCATTCCCACAAGCAATGAATGAGCATTCCATTTGCTCGATAACCTTGTCGTCATTTGGTGTTGCCAATGTTCTAGATTTTGGTCATTCTAAAAAGTGTGTTGTGGTATCTTACTGTTGTTTTAGTTTGAATTTCCCTGATGACACACAGTGCGAGGCGTCTCTTCGTATGCTTAACTGCCACCTGTATCTGTATATTCTTTGGTGAGGTACCTGTTAGTCTTTGGCTCATTTTTAAAATTGGGTTGCTTTTCTTATTGTTAAATTTTAAGAGTTCTCTGTATACTTTAGATAATAATCCCTTATAATATACGTATTTTGCAAATATTTTCTCCCAGTATGTGGCTGGTCTTTTCATTTCCTTGACAGTATCTTTCATAGAGGAAAAAAATGTTAATTTTAATAAAGTCCAGTTTAGCCATTACTTCTCGCATGGACTGGGCCCTCTGTGTTATATCTAGAAGGTCATTACCATGCCCAGGGTCATCGAGATCTTCTTCTATGTTATCTTCTAGGAGTTTTATAGTTTTGTGTTCTACATTTAGAGTTGTGATCCATTTGGAGTTCATTTTTGTGAAGGATATAAAGTCTGTCTAGATTCATCTTTCTGCACACGGGTGTCCAGTTGTTCCAGCACTCTTTGTTGAAAAGGTGATCTCTTCCCCATTGTACTGCCTCAGCATCTTTCTTTTTTTCATTCTCTGCCTTTCCTCCTATTATAATGGAAGAAATTCCTAATCCAGGCCATCTTCTCACTTGTGCTCTGAATCCCGTCCCACATCAGCTTCTGAAAGGCTTCATTCCTGCAGTTACCCCACCTCAACACCACGCCAACACTTTCTGCAGTGGATCAGTCTCATTTAGGTTTAACAGCCTGCACTGATTTATCCATCTTTTGAAAAGACTGGATTTGGATGTGAGGGCGATCTGGCTGCAACATCTGTCACCCCATTGATCGCCAGGGTTGATTCGGCTGATCTGGCTGGCTAGGCGGGTGTTCCCTTCCTCCCTCACCGATCCATGTGCGTCCCTCCCGAAGCTGCGCGCTCGGTCGAAGAGGACGACCTTCCCAACTAGAGGAGAGGACTGACCTTCGGTCAAGGGTATACGAGTAGCTGCGCTCCCCTGCTAGAACCTCCAAACAAGCTCTCAAGGTCCATTTGAAAAGACTGGATTTTGTCCCCTACTTTCCTCTTTCATACCAAAACCCTGCAAAGATCTGTGTATTCTCATTGTTTCAATTTCTTTACCCCCCTTTCTCCCTTCAATTTATTAACAAGGCACTTTTACACAGAAAAAAAAAATCTCCAGCCTAGAGCAGTCCTTGAGCTCCGCACTGTAAATATGACCACCTACTTAATTTTTCTCGTCACAGCCCTCGGCTCGAATCTTCGTTCCTTAGACAGGCTTTCACTGATGGCAGCAGTCAAAGCACCTCCACCCTAACACTTTTATCATCTGAATAATACTTGTAAGTATCTGAAATTATCTTATTTATAGTTCCATATGTTTACCGTCTCTTCCCTGCCACCACCTCCCACGCCCCGGGACACATATACACGCAAAGCAGCAAGTTCCTTAAGTACAGAGGCTCTCCATTTGCTCACATTTACCCTAATGTGTGCTGGCACACTGTGAGTGTGCAACACTATGCTCTGACTCAGTGCTGAAAAATAAGGCTTCTTTTTTGTAAGTACAGAAACAGTCCATTTGTGTAAGTACAGAAATGATGAAATAAACCCAGACTTATATTGACTTATTAAGTAACCAAAAATTACATGACGACAGTAAGTGTTACAGGCAGATTACTGATGACTGTCTGACTCAACAAAAACATTAATTTACCAAGTTGCACTAAATTATATCATTTCCTGGTTGTTTTTACTGTTTCATATGAATTTATTTTGTTTCTCAAAAATGATTATAAGTTACATATTTCTTTTGGATCCCTGTCATATCCAACCATGCAATCTACAAGATCTCAATAAATAATTGTAAAATTAGAATAAACCGTTATTTGGGCTTTTTTAAATAAGGCATTTTTGTTGAATTATCTAAGATGTTCTTGGCAGTGTAACATTAAATAATATTTCTTGGGATCTTGTTTGTTAGCCAAGGTTTTTTAAGTGTTACTTAGAAACAGTATCATTTTTTTTAAGACAAGAGAGACAATGAATGATACTAAAATTTATATCAATTAAATACCCAGGTTTATTTTATAAAGATACCAGTACAACTTCAGTGAAAGAGCATCTGGCTCCCTGTAATCTCTTGCTCTGGCTAGAGATTCATTTGTGGTATAAATGCCTCTTCTCAGAGAGAGCTCCATAAATTAAGGATCTGCAGTGTCTCCCCAAAGTCAAGCATTTTGAGAGAATAATTTGCAAAGCTTTCTGGAATGCCACTTTGATCAGAAGCCTATTAAGATATCAAAAAATATTTCAGCACAGAAAAGACTCATACTTAATGGTATAGAGTTGAATATGAAATATTAATTCTCCACATACACACACGTATATAGTTACAGTTAAAAAAAGAAAAGTTTAGACAAGAAAGTTATTTATCAATGATACTTTAATATTTCATTTTAAAATGTGGGCTCATATTTATTTAATTCAACTGGTTTTAATCTGTAGCAAACATTATGTATTTGATGCTCAAAATATTCCAGATTTTGCCAGTGGGATCCCCCTCAAGAGGGTGACTATGTCCTTCTGACGTATCCCCACCATTCTTTGAGCACTTCCTTACTTCCTGGTAGGAGATGCCTTCAGCTCATCTTTTACTTATCCTGGCCCAGCCCTGGAATTAGCAATTTCTCTAAGGAGTTCTGGCTCCTTTTGGCAGAGAATCACAATTCGATCTGAGTGCTAAGTGTGCTCATTGTTACTGGGGCGTTGCTGTCCCCAGGCCAACTCAATGGGCACAGCGAGAGAACAGAAGTATGTACATACAGAGTTTGTGTGTGTGTGCATATACATATATACAGATATATGTACACACATTATGTATTTATTTATTTATTCCTACATCTATCTGTCTTTTCTATCTATACCTCCAGTCGTAAGTTCACACTAATACTCCAATTCCAACTCAATGCCACAGGATTCATCCCAGTGTTCTTTTAGTTTTCACGTTTCTTAACTTTCTCCAATAATCAGAAGCCTAGTTCTTATGTTTGCTATATTCACTTATTAGATCAGTCCTCTTTGCATAACACCAATCTTGTCCCCTCCCTCTGTGGACACCCCACTCATCTCACTAAGGCTCAAATCTCTGGAGTAGGCAGCTCTCCCACACAGACGCCCTCCTCACCCAACTGGGGCTCTGACATGACACCTGGCACCACCCTCCCACACAGACGCCCTCCTCACCCGACTGGGGCTCTGACGTGACACCTGGCACCACCCTCCCACAGAGATGCTCCCTTTGCCTTTCTTGGCTCTCTTACCTGGGATCAGGCTGCCCTCCTACGTGGCGTACTTAACCCTGCTCAGGCTCCAACACTCCATGCTAGGTCCCCAGTCCTTTTAATCAGACAGAGGGCACAGCCTGAGTGCTCCTGGTGTCTCTGAGGAACATAAACACCTGGTTCTGGATGTGCAAAGGAAGTTAGTTATCCATTGCTGCTACAGGAGTACCCACCTCGACCACATCTTTACGAATTAAGGATTTTTATCCCTTTGCTGATCACATTTCTGGAAATTAATTTGCTAACTTCTTTAACTTTTGTTTGTTGTTGTTTTCCATTTACATATAGTGAAACTAACTGATTTTTACCCTTTCCGATTCCTTACATTTAAATACAAAATTCTGCCTCAGCAATCATTTTACTTTCTTCCCCTAGGATTAATTCAGTTCCTTAAATCTATATAAAATTTCAGTATAGTCTCTGACATGAAGATCTAATATCCTACTTCATACTTTCCCAAATATAACGATTCTGGTATAACTATACTTGGACCTCATTAATGTGTCCTGCCTTTTGACACCTGCTTTTATATTTTTTCATCCAAGTTACTGGTCTATTCTGATGGAATTTCCTTCTTTACTCACTTAGATTTTGTCCATTCTGCCAAACATTCTTGCCTTTTTTTCTATCTATCACACCCTTCTTAAAACCTCCAAATCTATATAAATCCATCTGCCTTCTCTTTTCCTCAAGTCCCACTGCAGAATTACACTCGAAGGCACTTAATCAGGTGTGCTGGATCCATCAAAACCTCTCTGGTTCTGTGTGGGGAGGGCTCAGAAAAAGTGCAATGGCCTCTGTCTGCAGTTCTGTCTGGGAGGGAGCTGTCCCACAGCTCTCGCCCTGATGCCAGACACTTCGGTTCCTCCTGGCATGCCACTGGTGCCTTTCAAGCTGCTGCCCCAGGTCTGGAGCCCAGAGGGAGCGAATCTGAGTAAGTCCATGTGCAGTGTGAGGCCCTTCAAGGGGAGAAGCCTGAGAATCCCACAGTTTCTTCCACCGACTCAACCTCTGCTTGTTTTTACAGCCAGAAGTTATGGGCACTTATCTTCCTGGCACTGGAACCCTGGGCTGGGGGCTCTGGTGTGGAGGTGGTATCCCTTGCTCCTGAGATATCTATTTTATATCCACAACAACTGGGTTTGGGACCAGCCAGTTCCGCATCTCTGCGTCTCTGTCCCTCCAACCCTCCTACCTGTCTGGATGACTATGTTTTCTTTAATTCCTTAGTTGTCGGACTTCCATAAACTTGATTTTCTGATGGTTCTGAGTGATGGTTGTTCTACATTTTAGTTGTAATTTTGCTGTGGTTGGGTGAGGAGGCAAGCCTTGTTTCCCTACGCCTCTATCTTGACCAGAAGTCCTCAAGTGAAATTTCTGGAATGGTCCCCAAGGTGCCCCAGCTCCCTGGTGTTCACATCCTGAATGACCCCCAGGACTATGCCTAAAACATATTTACTCTGAGTATGTTATGTTATGTTAGACGACAGAGTTGGTCTGAAGACAGAAAGATTCTCTGGGCGGGCCTGCACTCTGTAAAAGTAGAGAATTTCTCCAGCTGGTCAGAGAGGGGGAAATCAGAGGTTCAAGGACTCTAAACATGTTGCAAACTTAGACAGAGGTGGCCAAATGGCAAGGAACAGAGGTACTTCCAGCAGCTGAGAGCCATCCCCAGATGAAAGCCAGCAAAGAAACAGGGATGTAAGTCCTACAATTGTAAGGAAACCCGTTCTGCCAACAATAATGAGTTTGGAAGCAGGTTTTCCTATAAGCCTCCAGACCTGCGCTCAGGCTGCTGACTCCGTGACTTCAGCCTAGTACACCCTAAACACAAGGCCCAACCACAGCACGCCAGATTTCTGACTGACAGAACTATACGCTAACAAACGGATGTTGATTTAAGAAGCTAAGTTTATGTTAATTTGTTACACAGCAATAGTAAACTAATACAAATAGCACGTATGTACAATAAAAAAAATCCAGATACTCATTCCATCGTTTATCGTATATTCATATTTATGATGCATGTGACACAGTGCTAGACACTGGGAAAATACAGGAAGACTATCCATGCATTGCTAATTGTCACTTCTGTGACCCAATTAGCAATGCATAGCATTATTTAGCATAGATGGCTATAGTTTCCAGAAATCAAAAGTGACTACTAAGACTGGCAATATTCTTCCACATGGTGGTAATATGCTGGCTAGTACAATTCAATTTTTAGAATTCCAAAGAAGACAAAAGCAGTATTCTTTTATAAGGATACAGACATGGTATGGTAATATCCCAAAAATATTATGTTAGAAAACAGGGACATTTGCACAGGTAAAAGAATCCTACATTCAAAAGAAAAAAATAATTCCTTTTTCACAGTTTAATTTAGTAATGACAACTACATTATTATAACTTAATGCTCATTTAATCTAATGTCACAATATATTTTATTTCTGGCCAATGGGGGATGGATAAATAACTGCCCTGAGGAGGGTAAAGGTGACGGGAACAAGACTGAGGGCCAAAGGAGACTTCACTAATATTTAAAAAATCAGCCCTGGCTGGTGTAGCTCAGTGGATTGAGCACGGGCTGGGAACCAGGCAGTCCCAGTTCAATTCCCAGTCAGGGCACATGCCTGGGTTGCAGGCCAGGTCCCCGTGAGGGCCATGTGAGAGGCAACCGTACATTGCTGTTTCTCTCCCTCTCTTTCTCCCTCCCTTCCCCTCTCTCTAAAAATAAATAATAAATTTTTAAAAATAAATACATAAAAAATAAAATCTTAAAAAAAATCAAATGTGATACAATGTTAACAAATGTCAATTCTAAATGACAGATATATAGGTATTGTAACTAGTCTTTATACATTTCCTACATTTTGACTTTTTTCAAAAAATAATTTTACTTCAAATTTTTTTAAAAAGAGAAGTGAAGTAAAAGCAAACACATTTGGCTTTGAGCAGAAGGGAAATCAGTGATTTTTTTCAAGTTTGGACGGCTACTTAGTGGCAGAGGTAGAACAAAAACTGATCACCTAACACCTAGTGCCTCTTCCATTTCACTATGAGACAGAAACTCTTGCTAACTACTAGCACAAAGTGGCACTAAAACCGTTTGATCTACAGCCAGCTGACGAGGGAGAGAGTAGAAGATGCGGGGGAGCCCAGGTGACCAGATCTTGACCTGTCGGGGTTTGCTATTAACAACAGATAAGAGATCTGGGGCCAATCTTAACACAAAAAGCTCAACATATGTCATGGGGAAAGAGAAAACCTATGTACTAATGATCAAAGTAGGAGCACTGGGAATTGGGGAAATAAATCAACTGCCTAACAAGAGGGTCTGAGATTTAGGAGAGGTAGAAATCGACTGGACAGGAGGATGTAGAAATATAATTTGATTACCTTTTGGGAACTAATGGTTATTTCTGTAAAATTCCTCTTGGCTTGACAGTCTTCCCTTACCAGAAAATAAATCTTTAAAGTTGTAGAACTATGGCATAAAAACCATATATTAAGGATTTGTAAAAAGACATTAATAAGCTTGGTGATCTGCTTAACTATTTCCAATCACTTTGCATTATGAATTGATATTTAACTATTTATTCTACTAGTTTTCTGGCCTTTATACATTTCCAATTTTGTTGCATTTAGTCCTCCAATTTCAAAGGAGTTACTTATATATTATCTTGTAATGAATTAAAACATAACAAAGCTCTATATGCTGATCTCACAGTTTAGGACACAGTTTACATAACACGCCTAACGATTTGATGAATGGGCCATATCACACATTTTTGGTTTCATACTAGAGAAGGGAACTGGGTAGAAATAACAGTTTTAGTCACAGCTATGAAACCTCAGACCTGCTATGTAACTTATCGAGTTTCAATAATTACAAACAGTAAAGAAAACTTAGTCTAGACTGATCAGTAACCTGTGTTTCAGGAGCTGAGCCTACAGTATTGTCTCTTTCAACCCTGAGATTGTAGTAAAGGATTTATTTTCTTTATTTTCATTTTCCTCTGTAATACATGCTAGTTACCAGCAAAACTACAAGAAAGTTAAATGGAGAAATTCTCCTTCCAAAGAAAGCAGATGTTTTTAAAAATAAAAATAGATATATATCCTTTATAGAATTTTCTCCTGTGACTTTTGCCCCATCCTTCCTTGTAGTTTCAGGCACAAAGCTAAGTATCAGGTCATGTGAGTCATTACATGAAGAAAAAGAAGGGATTAAAAAAAGAAAGAAAAAGAAGGGATAATTAGTGACAAATCAAAACCTATTGGAAATGGACTCCTGGTAACCTGAAGGGAAAATGTCATTGGAACCTTCAATTCTATTCTTAATACCAAACATACTACAGGCACTCTCTATATAAACTGAAGTGAATTGAGATGTTTGTTATATGGTTTTTTAAATATCATTTTTAGAGAGCTTTGGCTAATCAGATCATTTTAAAGCAATTCCTTAACTTTCCTACAAGTTAATGATCCTATTTTCCCCTTTTATGTGAATGCACAGTCTACCTTCATATAATGAAAATATTTTTGTTCCAAAGTTCAAGATAACATCTTCCATTTTTGAACTGCTGGTAGGAAAAAAAAATCTTCTGTTTTCTAAGAAGAAAAATGCTAATTACTATTAACATTACAGTATGTATTTTTACCAGAATTAGTGATAATTTTTAGGAACGTTTCAACAAGCATAACATATGTACTACTTTTTTTTTGTTCAATCTATTAGTACAAACTGGTAATATGGTGATTATTACACATTCATTGTGGACAAAAATATTTTTAAGAACATGATCTGTTCTTCTATACAGGCCACGCCCACTGATATGGTCTGGCAGCTTCCTTTATACACATGACTAGTGTCCTGTATAGATGATACTGTTTTAGACATTTCATAACACTCAAATCCCCGATTCTCTGTTGTGTGGACAACATATATATATATATTTTAAACGTATATTTGACTATCAATATTTTTTCTATGTTGAAAAGTCCATGTTGAATGTTCACTCAATGAAAAAAAGGAGTTAAATTCTTTTGAAGTATATTTTATTGATTATGGTATCACAGTTGTCTCATGTTTTCTCCCCTTTATCCCCCTTTTCTCTGCACCCCACCCCCCACCCTCCAGCATCCCCTCCACCTTACTTCATGTCCATGGGTTGTACATATAAGTCATTTGGCTCCTCCATTTCCTGTGCTTTTCTTAACCTCCCCCTCTCTATTTTGTGCCTACATATTCTGCTTCTTATTCCCTGTACCTTTTTCCTCTCCCGCCCCACTGATAACCCTCCACCTGAGCTCCATTTCTGTGATTCTGTTCCTCTTCTAGATGTTTGCTTAGTTTGTTTTTGTTTTTTAGATTCAGTTGTTCATAGTTGTGAGTTTGTTGTCATTTTACTATTCACAGTTTTTTTTATCTTCTTCAATTTCTTAGATAAGTCCCTTTAATATTTCATATAATAAGGGCTTGGTGATGATGAACTCCTTTAACTTGACCTTATCTGGGAAGCACTTTATCTGCCCTTCCATTCTAAATGATAGCTTTGCTGGGTAGAGTAATCTTGGATGTAGGTCCTTGCCTCTCATGACTTTGACTACTTCTTTCCGGCCCCTTCTTGCCTACAAGGTTTCTTTTAAGAAATCAGCTGATAGCCTTATGGGAACTCCTTTGTAAGTGACTCTCTCATTTCCTCTTGCTGCTTTAAGATTCTCTCCTTATCTTTAATCTTGGGTAACTTAATTATGATGTGTCTTGGTGTGTTCCTCCTTGGGTCCAATTTCTTTGGGACTCTCTGGGCTTCCTGGACTTCCTGAAGTCTACTTCCTTCGCCAGAGTGGGGAAGTTTTCCTTCATTATGTTTTCAAATAAGTTTTCAATTTCTTGTTCTTCCTCTTCTTCTGGCACCCTATGATTCAGATGTTGTAGAATCTGAAGTTGTTCCAGAGGTTCCTAAGCCTCTCCTCATTTTTTTGAATTCTTATTTTTTCATTCTGTTCCAGTTGGATGCTTATTTCTTCCTTTTGTTCCAAATCTTTTATCTGAGTCCCAGTTTCCTCCCCTTCACCGTTGGTTCCAGGATATTTTCTTTTATTTCACTTTGTATAGCCTTCATTTCTTCCTTCATTTTGCAACTGAGCTCAATCAATTTTGTGATCATCCTGATTACCAGTGTTTTGAACTCTTCATCTGATAGATTATCTATCTCCTCATCACTTAGCTCTTTTTCTGGAGTTTTGATCTGTTCTTTCATTTGGGCCATATTTCTTTGTCTGGCACAACTGTTACATGGTAAGGGGTGGAGCCTTAAGTATTCACCAGGGCAGGGCAACCCTCTTTGCTGTGTTGTGGTTCAGTCTGTGGGTGAGGGGTCTGAGAGGGGACAATGCCACTTGCTTGGCTCTCGTCCCACTTTCCATCACTTCCATCACTTCCCACAGTGGATTGTGCCCTTTCAGGTGCAGATTCACAGATAGATGGGTTTGTATACGTTTTAGGACCCTGTGGGCCTCTCCAACGGACTCTCATGTGAGACTGGAAGTTTCTCCTGCTGCCGCAACCCCCATAGATTTTTTTACAGCCAGGGATTTTGAGTCTTTTAGTTTCCCGCACTGGAATTCTGGGTTGCCCAGTCGGTCTCCCTTCCCGCCCACCCCTCCCCCCCACAGCCTCACTCCTGGGTTGTTCCTCCCAGCTTATCTGCACCCAAACATGGGATCACCTGGGTGGTCCACTGCCTTACCTTGCCACGTGTCCTCTCTGCCCCCACTGCCCATCTACCCACTTCCTACCAGTTTGTATGAATGTTTCTTTAACTCCTTGGTTGTGGACTTCCACACAAATGATTTTTTGGTAGTTCTGGTTGTTCTTTGCTCTTAAATTGGTAGTTATCCTTCTTTTGGTTGTGTGAGGAAGTGAAGCATTTCTGCCTAAACCTCCATCTTGGCCATAACCAGGAGTTCAATTCTTAATATCCTGGGAAAGGATGTTCTCATTTATTTCAAAAGGTTATATCAGGAAAGAGCGAGAATATCTACTATTGTTAGAAATGAAAGCCATAGAAAACAAAGTTTTTCATAACAATTTTAGAAGAAGGAATATTCTTTCCTTAGGTCAAAACCTGGCAGTCATTATATCTATCATAAAGCCCTACATAATTTCAATCAAATTAACTTTCATTTAAACTAATTATAGAGAAATTTAAAGGGTCTTAAAAAAACAGCAAAGACAATTCAATGTGCTAAAAGGAAACCCATAAAGTAAAAGCTTTTAAAGGATGCAAAACATAAGACATGAAGAAAGAAGGTAAGAATTTTAAAATGTTTATAGGATTATTACAGCCCTAGCCAAGTGGCTCAGTTGGTTGAAGTATTGTCCCATATACCATAAAGGTTGCGAGTTTGATTCCAGGTCAAGGCACATACCTAGGGTGGGTCAATCCCTGGCCTGGGTGCACAGAGGAGGCAATCAATCCATGCTTCTCTCTCATATGGATGTGTGTGTCTGTCTCTCTCTTTCTCTCTCTCCCAGTCCCCCCATTCCTCCTTCCCTTCCTCTCTTTCTCTCTAAAAATCCTCAGGTGATGATTTAAAAAATTACTACAAAGATTATAAGAGTCATTTTTTTAAAACCTCAATCATGAATAACAACTTAGATAAAATACAAGTAACTCAGGACTGCATTTGTAAAGGCTATTAAATGTTAAAATGGATTTGTTTAAAAAATTGTAGATGTGTTCAAAGTTTTCTGTGATATTGGAAGTTAAGAAAATTAAGTAACTGACATATCCAGGTCTTTCTCAATCTGTATCACTATTATTCCAACATTCTATGTGGTCAGAGAAAAAAATCTACAGTTTCAATTTGGAAGGAAAAAAAATAGTTAACCTTACACCCTTTGTGTTCAATCCCTTAGGTAATATTTGCTTACTTGATACTCCCGTTCAATAAAGAGAACAGTAACAAAGACACCAGAAATATCTGATAGGATGAACTAAAGTTCTTTGAACATGACATAATAGTGAGGAAAATGAGACATACCCAGAGCTTTGAAGCAGAGGCTAAAATGAGGATAGAGAAACATGGAGAAATGGCCATAAAGCTGTAGTCTCCTGCACATAAAACAATTGCATTGATACCCATTACTTGTCAAAGATCCATCCTACTTAGCCTGTTTGAATTAGCAAATTCTGTCAGAATAATTACTTAGTCTTTCCCCTAGGCTGGCATCTAAAGTTCCTTGCCAAAATTACAAATAATAGCAATGAAATAAAAAACGTACTTATCCCTCAGTTTTAAGGGAAAATACATACATCCTAGCAAACATTTATTAGCAATGCAAGGAAAAACATCCTTCAGTTACTTGATGTTATAGAATGAGAGTCCTAACTGGGGCCAATAGGAAGTGACTGTGCGATGGGATCCAAGAGCAGATTAATAGAGACACTCAATGATGGAATGCACCAGAGTATGTATCACCACTGCGTTTTATGCAAGAAGTCAAAGGCACTAAGGACAAGAAACAGCAATGAAAACAGGATACACCACATAAACAAAATAAAGGACAAAAACCACATGATCATATCAATATCAATAGATGCAGAAAAAGCATTTGATAAAATCCAGCACCCATTTATAATAAAAACTCTCAGAAAAATGGGAATAGAGAGACCATACAAGATAATAAAAGCAATACATGACAAACCCACAGCCAACATCATACTCAATGAGCAAAAACTACAAGCATTTCCCTTAAGATCAGGAACCAGAAAGGAAGGACTTCTTTCACCATTCTTATTCAAATAGTACTGCAAGTCCTCGCCACAGCAATCAGACAAGAAGAAGAAATAAAAGGCATCCAAAATTGAAAGGAAAAAGTAAAACTGTCATAATTTGCAGATGACATGATACTGTATATAGAGAATCCTAAAGATTCCACACACAAAAAAAATAGAACTGATAAATGAATTCAGTAAAGTAGCAAGATACAAAATAAATATACAGAAATCAGTTGCATGTCTATACACAAACAATGAACTACCAGAAAGGGAAACTAAGAACACAATCCCATTCACGATTTCTTCAAAAAAAATCTAGGAATAATTTTAACCAAGATATAAAAGGCTTATACTTGAAAAATTCTAAGACACTGAAGGAAGAAATTGAAGAAGATACAAATAAGTAGAAGAACCCACCATGTTCATGGAAAGGAAGAATTAACATCATTAAAATGTCCATACTACCCAAAAGCAATCTATAGATTCAACACAATTTCGATCAAGATACCAACGGCATATTTCACAAAAAAAGAATATTCCAAAAATGTATCTGGAACCACATAAGACCCCATAGCAACAGCAACCTTGAGAAAGAAGAACAAAGTTGGAGGAATCATGTTATCTGATATCAAACTACAATGCAAGGCTATAGTAATCAAAACAACATGGTACTGGCATAAAAACAGATATATAGATCAACAGGATAGAGAGCCCAGAAATAAGCGCATGCCTTTATAGTCAATTAATATTCAACAGAGGAAGCAAACATGTACAATGGGCTAAAGACAGTCTATTCAATAAATGGTGTTGAGAAAACTGAAGATACATGCAAAAAACAATGAAACTAAACCACCTTCTTATACCACACACAAGAATAAACTCAAAATGGATTAAAGACTTAAATGTTAGACTCAAAACCATAAAAAACTTAGAAGAAAACATAGGCAGTATAATCTCACATATTTCTCGTAGCAGTATTTTTTCTGACATATCTTCTTGGGCAAGGAAACAAAAGAAAAAATAAACAAATGGGACCACATTAAGCTTAAAAGTTTGTGCACAGCAAAAAAAAATCAATAAATGAAAAGATAACCCACTGAATAAGAAAAAATATTCTCCAATGATAAATCTGATAAGGAATTTATATCCAAAATTTATAAAGAACTTGTAAAACTCAACTCCAAATAAACCAATACAATTTGAAAATGGGCAAAGGATCTGAATAGATGCCTCTCTAGAGAGGATATATAGATGGCAAATAAACATATGAAAAATGCTCAACCACAATGAGGTATCACCACACACCTGTCACATGGCCATCATCAACAAATGTACAGATGACAAGTGTTGGCAAGGATATGGAGAAAGGGGAACCCTTGTGCACTGTCAGTAGGAGTGTAGGACGTTGCAGCCACTGTGTTAAGTGGTGTGGAGTTACCTGAAGAAACCAAAAATGGAACCGCCACAATGGTCAGGTGGCTCAGTTAGTTGGAGTGTCAACCCATACACCAAAAGGTTGTGGGTTGGACCCTTGATCCCCAGTCAGGGCACATACCTAAGGTGCGGGTTCGATCCCCAGCTGGGTGATTAAGGCAGGCAACTGATCATTGTTTCTCTCTTATCTGTCTGTCTCTCTTCTCCCCCTCCCCATTCATTTCTCTTTAAAATCAATAAAACATATCTTCAGGTGAGGATTTTTTAAAAAATGGAACTGCTGTATGACCCAGTGATTCCACTTCTGGGAACATATCCAAAGAATTTCATAACACTAATTCAAAAGAATATATGCACCCTCATGTTCATTGCAGTGTTATTTACAACAGCCAAGACATGGAAACAGCCCAAGTGTCTATCAGTAGATAAGTGGATTAAAAAAGTGGTGGTACAGGTACACAATGGAATACTATTTGGTCATAAAAGAACAGAGCATGGATGAGCCTGGAGATCATTGTGCTAAGCGAAATAAGCCAATCAGAGAAAAACGAATACCATATGATTTCAGTCATATGTGGACTCTAATGAACAAAATGAGTAAGGGAAATAGAGACAGACTCATAGAGAGAAGGCTGACAGCTGTCACAGGAGTAGGGTTGGGGGTGCAGATGTAGAAGTGGAGGGACTGAGCAAAAAAGAGAAAATATCTCATGGGCAGGCACAATGGTGTGGTGACCACCACGGAAAAGGGAGTGGGGAGATGTGGAGGAGGGTGTAGGGGGAATAAACGGTGATGGATGGAGACTTAACTTGCAATGGTCCACACACAATACAGTGTACAAATGATGTGTTGTGGAACTGAGCACCTGAAACCCATACAATTTTTTTAACAAGTGTCACCTCAATAAATTCAGTAAAAAGGAAAAAAGAAATCTGTATTCTTGCAGACTAGCTTCTTTAAACCCAAAACTAGTGATCAAACTATTCAACCAATTAGTCTCATGTCTGTGTTAATACTGAAGATAACTGACAGAGATCCATATGCATGTATTCAGAATTACAGAAATGTCTTTATAATACCAAAAAGGAAAAAAATGCTGTTTACAGGAACTGTCTCTAGACAGGTTTTTCTCTCCTTTGCAGAGAAAGAAAATATATCAATAGAAAAATATAAGCCACATGGGCAGATCTGATATACTGCCAAATACAGTTGAAACAAATTCCTTTGATGTGAGGCTTCTTTCCGAAGGAACTGATCCTTCTCAATCCTGTTCCATAAACCAAATAATGCCCATCTTCCCTCAGATTTAGACCATCCCTGCTCAAATTCAAACTTAGACTATTACTGGAATTCTGTCACTAGTTTCCGCTGAGTCTAGCACAACTGAGAATATGCTTTCAAAAAGCATAAATTGTGTTTTAGAAAAACTGAAGAATAAAGTTAAGCAGCATTAACTTGATTCATAATAGGGTTCTCAGGCTACTTCCTTTGGCAAGTTGCGCCTGAATTCTAGTTCTGGGAGCTTTAGAGGCGCCTCCTGTATTTCCATCACTCCCCGTACTGCTCTATCACGGGGTTTATCACACAGTGTTGTAATTGCTTGCTTATTGTCTGTCTCCTCCATTAGCCCACATGCTTCATGGGGCAAACTATTATGTCTGTTCTGTTCATTATTTTATTACAATGACCTAACACAACAATTTTCAACCTTTTACATCTCATGACACACATAAACTAATTATTAAAATTCTGCAGCACACCAAAAAATATATTTTTTTGCCAATTTGACAAAAAATAGGTACAGTTTTGATTCATTCACACTGGACTGCCATTGTTGTGTTGGCTGTGGCATTTTTTTTTTTATACAACAATCTAAGGGAAAAGAGGTAAGGGCACCTGACTAGTCAGGTCTCGCATGTTTTAAAATTCTTGCCACACACTGGTTGGAAATCGCTGACCTAACACAAAGCCTGGCACTTAGTAGCTGTGGCAGAGTAAAGATGGCCACAAATTCTTCTGACTCTCCTTCCACTGAAAGTGGAGTCCACGTGCCCTCCTTGATTCTGGATGACCTCTGTAACTGCTCTGACCAATAGAATATAACAGAAGTAACGATGTGCTAATTTCCAACCAATTCTTAGGAAACTAGCAGTTCTACTCCCTGTCCCTTAGAAAACTTGATCTTAGAGCCCTAAGGCTGATGAATATGGCCGAGAAGACTTCCAAGGGGTACAAATGCATGCACAGTTTTCAGGGTATCAATTTCCAGCCATTTACCTTCCATGTCTCTCTTTCCTAAAATTGACCTAAGATCTGGTGTGGTTATCCAAAGGTAAATCCACTCATCTTTGTAAAAGGTAGTGTAAAAGCAGGTAGTGTACTTTGTAGTGTAAAAGAAGGTAGAAGATTTTCCATTTTCTACCTCCTTTTACACTAGACCTTTTAGTTTATAAAAGAAAGACGTCAAATCATGTACCCTGAATTTTACTATAGAAATCCTTTGGGATTTCACTGAATTTGGTGAGGCTTCCCTAGCCCCATCTCTCACATATTCCAGTTACAAGTGAACGGTGGTACTAGAACAAGTGTTATCTTGGGTCTGAATCCAGATGCAGCACAGTTCACAGGGATCTCTGGGAGGCGGCGTCAGTTTTGAAGGCTATACCAACAAAAGTAAGGCTGAAGACCCATACACTGAAAATAGCTTCTTTTTTCCCATCAAAAATTTAATGAAAAGCATGCATTTTCAGCTATTCTCAATCATTTGGAATATGTCTATAGAAAATAAAGAAATCTTCAAACAGTTGCAAATAGTAAGTCGTTAGTGATATAGATTATTTTCAATATAACCGAGTATTTTCCAAAACTACAAAATATTTCTACATACACTAGATAAAACCCGCAAATGAAAATATAATAAATTTCACTCTTGCCCGGCTGGTGTAGCTCAGTTGATTGAGCGCGGGCTGGGAACCAGGCAGTCCCGGTTCGATTCCCAGTTGGGGCACATGCCTGGGTTGCGGGCCAGGTCCCCAGTGAGGGCCATGTGAGAGGCAACCATACATTGCTCTTTCTCCCTTCCTTCTCCTCTCTCTAAAAATAAATAAATAAAAATCTTTAAAAAAAATTATAAAAAAATAAAAATAAAAATAAAATATTTCACTCTAATAAAAGATGGGTCATTTAATTAGATATTATATAATTTAATCAAATTTATGAAATATTTATTGCTATTACAGTTAATCCTTTCATATTATTTTATAGTTTTATATTTTCTACATCTTTGTCTAAAAGGTAAAATTATTAACTAAAATATCAATTTGTTTTAAATAAATATTTTTTATCTGTCATTAAATTTTTATCATGTCTAACAAAATTAATGGATTTATTTTTTGTTATTTAGATATTTATTATCTAACTATTTCTAAAAGCCCAACACCAGAACTTAAAACATGCACACATACATTCTTATCAAAGTAATTTCACATCTTGTTTCACACTCCATAGTTAAAAAAAAACTTGCAATATAAGCTATATATTACATTGATTTATAATAAATTAATGAGTTACCTTGTTTTATCATTTATTTTTAAATGGATAAATCAATTTAATTATCTGTATCATTTTAATCTTAATGTTCTGACTTTTATAAATCAACCATATATGTTCTATAAATTATTTCTCAGTGGTATTTATAATATTAAAAAATCATTAACACATTTACTTGAACTGGCTGAAAGTCTTTTGACTGAAAGACTTGATAAAAATGACTGTTTAGGCCAATTAGTGTATATGACAAGTATTTTCCATTAAGTGAATGAGCTAAATCTGCAACTTTGAGGTTGTGACAAATTATAAACACATTTTATACTGAAAAATATGTACTGAAATTAATATTCATTAAGTTTCAACTTTCTCAACCATTTTCCTAAGTATATCAAGTTAAACAAAATGCTTGTAAGTAAAACTGTAACAGAATAGTTGCCACTTAGGGAAGATTTGATAAAGATTTTTTGGATATACTTCAGAAATTGAAAAAGTTATTAATCTAAATACTGGGTAGCAAAACCTTTTGCAATTCAGGTTGTTTCTAATTCTTTGCTTTCTCCATTTTTGAAAGAGGATGTAATTGAGTTGTAATTTGGTGGATTAATTTAAAATAAGTTTTCATGATATATCTCTGTATGATTTTCCATTTCATTAAATGATCCATTTCCAATAAAACTGTTTTTACATTAAATGGTTAATAAAATTTTAACACATGTAACTGTTGTTAGATCACCTGTATACTAGTAATAATCCCAGTAGCAGAAATTATTAACAGTTGGAGGCTTCATTGCAGAATAAAACATTAACCTCACCTTATATACCTAATTTTGTCGCACACTTATAACATGCTTGGTCAATAAGAGAGTTTTAACCATTAAAATGTATTGCATTAGGATAAAGTCATAAATAGTAGTGGAATTAAAATACAAATTCAAGGAGATAAAGGAATATTTAGAGAAGCATTGTTTTTTTATATTTTAAATGGATGAAAGAATGCATAAGATGGTATTCCTTCTAATACAGTTAAGTGAAAGATAACAAGAGTTTCATTTTGATGTCTTAATATTTTAAATATGCTGGAAACTACATTCCTTGCAACTATTCAAACTTATGATAAAAGTTTTTAGATGACAAGTGAAGGAAAGCAATGGGTACATAGTTTTTCAAAGTGCTCTTGAGGGGGTTGCAAACAAAGTAGTATGATGATCACTGATCCACAGTAATAAACACACACTTGAGGTTTCACTATGTTGCCAGAAGTGCCATCTTAGTTCACTAAATGATGCAAAAGTTCAATATTAAATTACATGTGTTCCTGAATGTGACCGACCACAAAATTGGGCAAAATTCTTAAACAAACCGTTGAGTGGCATACTAAGAATATGTGTACTTCAATAAAGGATTAACAATGATTTTAGAATCCAAGAAATACAGTTTTCACTGCATTTAACATGAAACATTAATTTTGAAAGTTACCTTCTACTATTTCTAAACCATTCTTATTAAAGACTCATAATTTCCACACACTGTGAACAGCTACAGAATTCTCCCACTGGTGTAGTTACACATTGGTCCATTTATTATACGACATGCAGTAACACACAAAAAAATTAAGTTTCTATCAAGAATGTCTCTTCAGAATGGGGAAAGAAAATAATTGGGCATTAATGAAATTACCACAGTTACTTTTAAGCATGAAATTGCAGACAAGAATATAGTTATTGGAAATATTTAAACTTATCTTAATACTTCGCAGTATATTAGCAATCAAAAAATTAATATTTTAAGATCCGAAATCTATAACTAACAACTCAGTTCAACAGAGAGAGGCAATAGTTTGGTGAAGAATTATTTGAGAAAATGTATGAAGTCTTTGGCATCTCAGCCGTCAGCTTCCCTCTTGACCTTGCTAAATAACTATGTCTCCAGGTGCAGGAAGCCATCCCACCTTGCAGAATTAAGATGATATTTTTCTTAGAGAACACGGGCTTTCCACCTAGCTTGGGAGGAACTCAGGGGCTAATAACTGCCTAAAACCTGCATTTGCAAGACTCTTTCATTTAAAGATCACAAATATAATGAGGAAGAGGGGGCTGGAAAATGAAGATGGTCTAAAGAAAACCACTAAAATTGAACACAAAATACAGAAAAGCCCAATAGTGAAAATGAAGTTAGTTCTCAAGTCTAATAAAGGAAGTATACACTGCATCTGGGAAAGGAAAAAAGGTACCATATTTCTTCAGTTCTGAGAGGAATTTATGAAATGGGTCTTTATATAAAGGACAAAGATTAATATATTAGAAATTGTTTCCAAGTTTTAATAAAAGATATAGAAGAGCCTTCTCTATGTGGTATTTCTTTCTCATATGAACCTCGATAAAAACAATATAATAGTAAGTTACAAAGGTCTGCAAATCAGATTGAACAAATCAAAAATAAACTTCCCTGACAATAGTTTGCCGTACTGTTAATGTATCAAACTGGGAGGTACATTCTATACTCAGATATCAACATTTGTCTGTTGATTGAAGAGGTATGAGTGGAGGGAAGGTTTTATATAAATGCAACGTGGCAGTTAGCAGATACTTGAACAATAGACATATTTCTGTAAAAGTTTCTTAAACTGATTCAACTAGCTTAATACATAAATTAAGACTCCCAGCAACTTATTCATCTGTTTTCCAACCACAAGAAATTCTTCCCACCACAGTCACTGGTGGTTTTCTCTGGGTAAAGAGTAAAGGAGGAGAGTGTCCTCTGGGATTGTTTGGGGTTGTTTTTGAGCATGTATCTCATTCCCAATAAAAAAAATAAAAGAAGAAAGTTTTACACACACTTTGGTATTGCTCATGTTAGTGGGCTGCATACTTTAATATGCAGTGTTCAAATTACTTCCTTATGTTACCAACAAAATGCATTTCATTAGTACCACTGTTCACATTACTTAGTGAGTTTTGTGCTCTATTTTGTTAAATGAGAAAAGATGAATAACAAAGAAAAAAGAAACCACATTGCCACGTCTGAGACTTTAATGTTAGGAAGATAACAAATTAGAAGCTAAATTTGGCACAGAAATAATCTTTGCAAAAATAAATACATAACATCAGTATCTCATTTCTTACGGGAAAAATTAGTGATCATCTTCTTACGTGGAAAAAAGAGAACTCCCCAATTGGGTGAAGGCTTCCTTAAGAAACTTTATTTTATAGTTTAAATTACTTATATAGTTAAACTTTATATAGTTTAAATACAAAAATATTTGTATTTCCTTCAAAATATAAGATATACTGGTCATGAGGCAGAATAACATATTTTTTGTATGGGTCTTGATTTACTAGTATCTTAGAAAGATCTTCATTAATAATATTTGAAATATATAATCTGTATTTGTATAGTTTTCTTAAATTCTTATAATCCTAACAAATATAATGTGCGATGATAATTCACATGATGGCCATCCTTTTCTACTCTTTCGTTTTACACAGTGTACAACTAAGTACACTTTATAGCCTCCTAACTAAGTATGTTCCCATTGTAACTACTGTAGTCATAGTGTTAAACAAGTTTAAGTACTTAGGAGAAGCAATTTCTGTTTTGTAAGTTAAGAATTTGATACTTGAGTACTGCAGGCACATCTGAATTTCAGATAAATCAGTGTTTAATTTCTGCTACACATCTCCCGTCAAAAGATATAGGCTTAAGAAAGGCAATCTAATTGAAATACAACAACAATGCCCTGGCCAGCATGGCTCAATCAGTTAGAGCACTGTCCCGTACACCGGAAGGCTGGGAGTTTGATTCTGGTCACGGCACATACTTAGGTTGCTGCTTCCATCCCTGGTCGAGATGAGGACAGGAGACAGCCAACCTCCTCACGTCGATGTCTGTCTTTCCTCTCTCCCCCCTCTCCCTTTCCCTCTCTCTAAAAATGCAATGAAAAAATGTTGTGTGGTGAGGGATAGATAGATAGATAGATAGATAGATAGATAGATAGATAGATAGATAGATAGATAGATAGATGGATAGATAAAATAACAATACTCGTTTTACAAATGAGGAAATGAAAGATCATGGTATTTCTACTACTGACCCAAGATCACACAGTTAATAGGAAGCAATGAAGAGGTTTAAACCAAGCTGCCTCAGGGCCAAAACACACGGCATGCCAGCAATGCTTATTCATACTCTATTGCCCGTTTATCCACTCAACAAAGACTGGGAGTTCTGTTAGGTTCCGGGGTAGCAGTACAAGGTACAGAGTTGCCACCCTCAAGAAGAAAAGTCAGTTACTACATGTCAGTGCGATATAGACTGAAGTCACATTGGGGTTTGGGGGACACTCATCTTGGAATGAGGTGCCAGGTGTGAAGTGTAGGAAGGAGGTGCCAATGAAGATGGAGAGTAGGCTAAGGGAACAGATTACAAAATTCTCGAATGCCATGCTAAGGAGCTGGATTTTATCATAGGGAAATGGGGAGTCATCCAATGACCAGTCAGGAAAGTGATATAATTAGGCATCCCTTTTTGAAAATCTACTCTCTTTTAAA
>PVJI01010458.1:40332-60336 GCA_004026765.1 Micronycteris hirsuta
CCCCCATTATCCCCTCCCACCTCCCCTCTGGTTACTGTCAGATTGTTCTTAATTTCATTGTCTCCAGTTATATTTGACTTGCTTGTTTGTTTTAATAAGCCAGGTGGTGAGGGACAAATGCCATAGCATCTCACCTTTAACCAGAACACCTCACGATGCTAAGAAATCAGCAGACTGAAATGGTAGACTGGGTAAGAAAACGGAACCCAGAAAAACACCGTGGAGAACACCGACATTTTAGCGGGTGGAGTGGATCTCTGCACTTGTACAGATTAAGAAGGGAATAGACATTGGAAAGGGAAAATGTAGCAGGTTTAGTTCATGAAAATAAAACGCTAGGCCAATGAATTCATATGGGACATTCATATGGGACATATGAGATAAGAGGATAAGACTGCAGAATTATTTATATACTGGCAACCACAAGAACGAGATGAGCCAAGAACACAGCTGGAGTTAAACTCTATGGATTAGAAGGTCCAGCTAAGAGTGAACTGTTCAGGCAGTTACAGAACTCCACCCTCACATTAAAATGTAACTTTAAAAAATAAGCACACAGAAATGAAACGAACAGCATTTATTAGCAGTGTAAAGCATTGTCTAGCTGGCTCTTCTTTGAGGGGGAAGGGCTGTCCGGGATGGATTTGTGCAGTGAATGAAATAAAGGATCATTAGAGTATTGAGTTGAGTTATAAGTAAAGTGAACTGCAGAAAGCCTTCAAGCTTGAGAAATCCTTATGTACTGCAGGTCTTCTTGTCTTCTGCTGTTTACAAACAAGTGTAAATACACTAGGTGTTTGTACGCTCGTCACCTCACCTACTTACAGCCACCACCACAGGACTAAAGACCGAGGAACTATTCCCATGTGAATTGGTTACTGATAATTGGTAACTATTAACTTACAGCCTTGCTTGATTTCTTTGCTCCATATCCCAAAAGGATCATATGCACTGAAAGTGATTAGGAATTATGGAAGGGGAGCCAACATTACAACAGTCTTCTTACTGGTCTTTCCATTTCCGTTCTAACCCTTCACTTCCAATCTTTCATGCCCATAGAAGCCAGAATACATCAATCCCCCCTTTATCCACGGTGATACATTCCAAGACCCCCAGTGGATGCCTGAAACCTCAAATAGTACAAATCCTATTTACAGTATGTTTTTCCTATATGTACATACCTTTGATAAGGTTTAATATATAAATTAGGCACAGTATGAGATTAACAACATTAATAATAAAATAGAACAATTATAACAATACTGTAATAAGTTATGTGGTGTCTCTCTCCAGCAATTTTCATATTTTTCAGTCCAAATGTATACCTGAATCAGTGCAACAATTCCTTGCTGGCAGTAAATGACTTGGTATCACTCATTTCAGGGGATCCCTTGCTGAAGTCTTCACATAAGCTCAGTATGTTCTGGTTCAGTATGCTGCCCTCAGTTGGAACACATTCTCTGTTCGCGTCTTCCATCCACAAACGAAATGCCTTTTCCATGTTCACTAAGCACTTAACACGTACAGTGGGTGTCACTTCTGCAGTTTGAGGTATGACTGCAAAACTAGCATGAGTTTTTCCTTCTTCACAATTTCACAGATAGAAGATTTGTTCTTACTGTAAATTTTAGCAACCTCGGCATACAAACTTTTTCTTTCCTTATTAAGTCAAGAACTTTCACCTTTTCACTCAAAGGAAGCACTTTATGGCTTCCCTGTGGTGTCTCCAAATTGTCAGACACTTGCCCCTTGGGGAATTATTAAGTAAAATAAGGGTTACTTGAACACAAGCACTGACAGGTCGATATAGTCAATCTTACAACCGCACTGGCTGAAGTGGCTTATGGGTGGGGAGCAGATACAGTACAGACACTCCAGACAAAGGGACGATTCACATCCCAGGCAGGATGGTGTGAGATTTCATCACACGAACCAAAATCACACTGAGTTTAAAACTTATAAATTGTTTCTTTCTAGAATTTTCCATCTAGTATTTTTGGACCACTGTTGGCTCCAGGTTTCTAATTGAAACAGAGGAAAGTGAAATCCAAGGTAAGAGGCGGGGGAACTACTGTAATCTTTTAGACCTTTAATTGGATGCTATCATTCCTTTGCTTCAAATGCAGGAGCTTCCCAAATAGATTAAGAATAACAATGAACATGCCCCACAAGACTCCTGACTGTTTCAAACCTCATCTCATGCCACTCTCTCTCCTTTCAGACCATTCGAACATGGTATTTCCTCAACTTCAAATGCTTTCATTTCTGGTTTTCACGAGCTGACTCTTCATCATCCTTCAGGTGTCAGCTTAGTACCACCTCCTTAGAGACACGTCCCTGACTACATGTAAGAAGGAAATCCCCTCATTATTTATCACTATCCTCTGTTCACTTCCTTCACAATACAAGCTGTACTCTTATATTTCTTTGCTCACTTGACTATTACCTATAAATTCAACAATGATAGGATATATGTGTTTTATTTGCCTATACTCAGATTAGTAAAGTGACTGGCATGCAGTGGACACTCAATAAATTTCTGTTAAAGAAAGAAAGAAGAAACCATGAACACAGAGAATACATGATGAGCATGCAGCCTATCTGACCAACTCAAGACTCCATGTAGAAAATATAATCAATCTAAGATAAGAAGGCACGACCTTGGTCTGGAGGGACCTGATGGTTAATTTTATATGTCAACATGGAGAGGCATTGTGTCCAGGTATTTGGTTAAACATTTTCTAGATGCTTCTATGAAAATATTTTTTATATGAGATTAATATTTAAATCAGGAGACTCTGAGTAAAGCCTATTACCTTCCATAATGTGGCTGGGCCTCATCCAATCAGTCGAAGGTCTTACTGGGAAAGTAACCTTCCACAGAGAGGAAATCCTGCCAGCAGGCTACATCTGGAGTCAAGCTGCAGCATCAAATCTTCCCTAGGTCTCCAGGCTGTCGCCCGCCCCTGCCACCCCCACCTGCATATTTCTGCATTTGCTAGCCTCCAGAATTGTATGAAACAATTCCTTAAAATAAATTTCTCTCTCCATATATACATGCACATATACACACACATACTATTGGTTCTACTTCTCTGGAGAACTCTAACTGATACAGAGGAATAGAAGATAGAAAACATAAGTTCAAGACCCAACTGCGGTACTTACTACCTAGGGAATACTGAGTTTCCTTGGAATGATTGACTGCAATTATAAAATGAGTGGATTTAACAAAACCAACAACTACCAAATGTTCATGGCTCCATTTCCACATACCGCAACTCAACTACTGTCTCCTAATAAATACGAACTGAAAATGTACATAAAATAATTTTAGATATAAGTTCCTCTCCATTTGTTTATTTGCATAAAATTAAATATTAGCACACTAATTAAGTACAAATTACTAAATGTTGTTCTGATAGTTAAAATCCAGAGTAGTTTTTTTTTTAAATCCTTACACAAGGATATTTTTTCATTGATTTTAGTGAAAGAGGGAGGGTGAGAGAGGGTAAGAGAGGGAGAGAGAGAGAGGGAGAGGGGAGAGAGAGGGGGAGAGGGGAGAGAGAGGGGGAGAGAGGGAGAGAGAGAAACATCGAGGTGAGTGAGAAACACTGACTGGCTGGCTTCAGCATATGCCCTGACCAGGGATCAAACCTACAACCTAGGTGTGTGCCCTGACCAATGATGGAACCCGTAACCCTTTTTGGTGCACAGGACAACACTCCAACGAAATGAGCTATGCAGCCAGGGCCACACTATTTTATCCAGGGTAGAAAACATGGGAAAGAATCCTAAGGTAACACTGAATTCATCAGACAAATGGCATTTATTTGGCAGTTTGTCAATAAAAATTAACTTCTTCCATTAGGGAAATAATATACTTACACATTTTTCAGCTTTTAAAATAAATTACCTCATTTCATAGTGAAATGATGTTTTATTTCACAAGGCAGCACTATTTTTATAAAATATGTAAAATATGATACCCTCCAAATTTTTATAAATATCATTCATTCAGCCACCAGACTAATATTGGGATTTATATTGTTAAATAAAAAACTGCTTCACTTAGAAAGAAATGAAATAAGTAACTTTCATGATTTATTTTAGATAGGTAATTACAGCAGGTCCGCAAATGATGTTTCACTCAACATCGTTGTAATATAATATTGGTGAGATGCCACAAGAACTTAATTCTTGTTTATAACAATTAGCTTCTGGTAAGAATTGGACTCATTATATTTCATAATATTTTGCTTACAGTCATGTAACTTATCAATGACGTTAAAGGAGTACTTCCTGTACATAATTTATCATTCTATCAAGTAGTATATAAATTTTACTACAGTGAATATAAAACAAAATAAAATATATAGTATTGAGCTAAAATTGACAATTTCAATTATTTTAAAGAGTTAAACTTTATCTTGTGTAAAATATCCAACATATTAAAGGTATATTAAAGAATTCTTAGACAATATTAATATGTATTATTTTGTAAATAATGAAAACAGATCTTCAAATTTTCAGAAGCATACCTAAAAAGCATGCAGAAAATTTTAGAAAAGATAACGCAAACTCTAACCTGGCTACTTCTCCTCGACTACTGATTCAGGTATCGGGGGCCTGTGGGGAGAGGTGGAAGCAGTGGCTCAGAAAAATTCTAACTAATCATTTCTTTATTTGCTAAACCGCAACTAAGTTAAGGAAAACATATAAAAATAAACAAGGGTTTAAAAGCATATACAGGAAACCAGTCTGAAAAACTACAACAAATAAAAATAAGATCATAATAAAATTATTACTGTAAATGAAGAAATGTCAACATTAAACGTTTTTCCATTCAAATTGAAGAAATGTTGAAACCAAAATGTTATAGCCAGGACACAGCTATGCAAACTGACATGTGTTTATATACTTGTTTGGGGGATGGACTAGGAATTTTGATGAGATGTGTCACCAAATCACTTTTAATCTGTTTAAAATAATTTCTTATTTAAAAACATTATTTTAATAATGTTTAACTTTGTGTTTAAAAATTGTTACTAAAAACCTTGCTGAAATAGAAAGCAGGGTTATTTGAGATGATGTGTGAGTTACTTGTACTCTAGGACATGTTCCAAATACCTGGAATTATTCCTCTGTAGGCTGCTTTTTCAAAAATTCACAGCATTTTCTAGTTAAAAGTGAATGACCTTAGAATTCAACTATTTTAAAATCACACCCAGTGCAAGAATCACATTTAGAATCCATATGATTACCCAAACCACATGAATATTCCCAATGAGAGAGACTAAGGAAGGCTATGCCAATGTCATTTAGTTAAATTTCAGAAATCTTTCTTTATACTGAAGTTAAATGTAGCTCTGTAATAACCTCCCTCCACTTATTTTTACATTCTGAGGCAAAGGTACTCTAAAAATTCAAATAATTGAAGACTTAACTACATCCCTTTCAAATTTTTTCTTTTAGGCTAAGCATTCCTATTTCCTCCAACTGTTTCTCAGATAGCAGGTTTTCAACACTGCCACTGCTGTGGTTACTCTTCTCTGCAAGCATCTCAGTTTGCCAATGACCCTTCAAAAATATGGCATCCAAACTAAACACAGATGTGATCTCGGTATGTGATGCAAGTAACATAAAGCACCCAAATTAATACAATGTCATCAACAATACCTAAGATGAAACTTGGCAATTTTTCTTAATTCTCCATACGCTATGTGTAAACTAAACTTAAATCAAAACACTTGGGTATACCACACAGATTGCAGCAAAGTTATTTTTGGATCCTAAACTTGAATTTCCATTTAAGTTTTCCACACTTAAAGTCTCTAGATGTATATGGAGAGTTGATGAACTGTTATTTTACACTTTAGGGTCTTTTACAGTGAAAGATAAGTTTCGCTGCCTTGCTAAAGAAATTTATATGTCTATGCATATATTTAGACAATCCTTAGATCATGATATGAAGAATTAATGTCTGAATCAGTCCTACATTTTTTCCATTCTCCAAATTTTTCCTAATTAAAGCAATACGTAGGAAAGAAGACAGTTTGCTATTTTAAACTACTTCTGGGAACACACTGAATTTCCAGTACTTGAGACTGAGGATACTCTACCTTGCTCCTATTGTTAAAAAGTCACATATATATTTTCATAAATATCACATTTAGTCAGGCCAGAAATAAAATTAACTTGAATTAACTAGTATTTCAAGAAATCACCTAAATCTCCACAAAAAATGAAAATCAACTTTTTCAAAGAAGTATCTCTGAAAAAAAATCAATCAAGGTAACAGTTAAGAGATCTGAACTAATCTGGACATTCCATCTAACTTGTTTAGTATCTTTGAGAAAAAATTCACCATGTGCTCTTCTCATACTTTAAAATAGGGAAGGTAAAAACATTAGGCCATTTCAAGGGAAATGAAGTAAGTGAATAAAAGTATAGCTTTCAATAAGTACAATCAAAATCAAAAGCTTATTGCTGTAGGTAAATGGTGAAAAGTTTATTAAACTGAACATTAAAATGATCACTCTTCTAGAAGCATTTAAAAGTTAGTTGTTCTCTCAAATATCAACTACTTGAATATCTAAATATGTAGAAAATTACAATACAGTAAAAAATAAAAACTACAAACTAAACCAGAGATATAAGCCAAAAATATTCCCTGGTTCTCAAAAGTCTCCTAAATATTTCTAAATATTTTAAAGTGGTTGGATTGAAGAAAGCCAAATTCAATCAAGAACAGTCCTGGTTCGAGGAAGGGGCTGCAGGGGGGTAAAAGGTAAAGGGGGTTGCATACAGTATATGGTGACAGAAGATTTGACTTTGGGTGCTGGCACACAATACAACATACAGATGATGTAACACAGAACTGTACACTTGAGACCTACATAACTTTATTAAACAATGTCACCCCAACAGATTTAATTTTTTTTAAAAAATAGTCCTGGTCCACCTGGGCAGCTGTGGTATCCAGGACTACCTGGAGGTTTAGAATGTCCTCACCCCTAGCCCGAAAATCCACAGGTCTGAGAACTGAGAAGACCTAGGGCACCAAGAGACGGTTAACACGTGGGCACTGGGCTATCTGGCAGTTTACACCACAGTGTTCCAGTAGCAGCTCCGCCGCATTAAACTACTGGGAGGGAGTGCCACAGCCTCACTTCGAGGGTCACATCGTTTCATTTGCTGCTGCCAGCTATTAAAACTGGCAGTGAAACCATGTTTCTTTGCCATAAACAACTTAAACTATATTTATAAACAATTACTGAGTTACTGAAATACTTAGGCTTAATAAAAGTAAAATTGCCCTCACATACCTCTAGAGAGCATTATTAAAAAAATGAAAAGAAAACCAGGTAGATTTAAGGAGAGAAAATTTATAAAATAAGAACGATAAAGTTTCCATTCCACTGAATGTTCATTTTATAGTTATTATAACTATATTCTGCACAATACAATGAGAACATTCTTGAGTTAAAGGAGTATTAACTTTGGGTAGGTTTCTTTTACATTCATTCCTTTTAAGCTTCCTTTCTTACTGCTATTTCACAAACCAAACATCAAGTAAAGCTGACACCCTCACCCTACAATACTACAAAATTGTTGAGCTCTTGGCTCTCTGAGAAACTAACTACATGTTTCTCTATGAGTACACAATCTTCACTTCCAATCATGGTCTAATCGTGGTCATGGTTATAGCCATTTCTGTATTACTAGATATACGTTCTCATAGGAAATTGCACATGGGGTAATAAAGAAAGCTTATTCCTCACAATTTAAATAACCAATCCTCTACTGTAAGTCCTTTGTGGAATTCCAAAAGAAACACAGATACACACAAACAACAAATGTAGAAAAACTGTTGCAGTATTTTGTCTTGTTTCATCTTAATGTTTACTTTTATGCATTTCCCTCAGAATTTTCTAGAAAAGAATAAAGCTAAAAAATAAAACATCTTAATGAATGATTCTCTCTGACAATTAGTTTTTGTGTTAACCTTCATCACTGTCAAAATCAAAACAGGTACCATTTATGTGGCATATATAATATGACTTAAAATATTAAGAGCTTTAAATACATTATCTATTAAGTTCCAGGTCCATACATTTAAATGCCTATTAGACACCCTCTACTTGGAAGCCCCAAAGACATTTAAAACTCAACATGTCCCAAAAAGAACTTTCTATCTTCCTTACAAACATATTCCATTATTCTGAAACTTGATGAATGGTACCTTCATCCACTTAGTCATCAAGGAACCTGGGAATCCTAATACCAGTTGTAATAACAACTATTCGGGAACAGCTACTATATGCCAAGAATTATGCTAGGAATATTATCTACAATAAACCCAATTCCCATCCTCCAAAAACTTACAAAATAAGCATTACTCTGTGAAATCTTACAGTAAACAATCCTGTTTAATTTTAGTTAATTCAAGTTTTCTCCAATTAATCTGAGCACTGAACACTCTTTTCACCATAGCTTTTGGCAAACCAACCAACAGAACTAGTTGAATCAGACTTTGTAAATTTTTTTAAAAATTTTAATCAACATCTGTTGTATTATCTCATCCTTTTTGCCAAAATAATACTAGCAAATTACTATATAAAAATGAGTAGTTGAAAGGGGTATAATACATATTTAAAGTTGTACTGTCTATATTTAGTTGTATTATCTATTTCCTCACAGCCTGATTCCTTGAAGTGAACCCACTTTCTTTCAGGTCTATTATTTATGAGTATTTACCTGTCAGGGCAATATGCTTAAACAACAGGAGAAATAAGAACATTGTCAACACTTCATGGTTTTCTATGTGAGTGAATGAATATAGTAATATTGTTACTATTTCTATGAGGTAACAAACAAAATATATTAATTCAACACCAAGCAGGCTCTGATCCTAAATAGGATGAAAAATATAGAAATAACTTATATAATATGATCCCTTCTCTCTACATGCTTATAAACTATTTGGGATTTAATGAATAGTAGAGTGCCAGCAAAAAAGACCAAGAGGATTCTGATAGAATATTAGAAATACCAAAAGTACAACAGAAACACAAACTGCCAAAGGCATGATAAAACGATATGTAGCTAATAAGAACTGATGAGAGGAAGACGATTCCTGGAAAATGCAGTGTAAAATATAGCAGGTAGAAATATTTCCACAAAATTATGTAAATCTGCTTTAGCTGTCCTTTACATATACCTGCATCATTAATTTGTACAAAACATTTCTTTAAAAAAAAAAAGATTGACAGAATGCAAGTAATTTAATTAACACAGTAAGCTTGGCGTTCTACAAAAATACAAAAACAATTGTCACTAGCTTCCAAAAATTACACCTCTATCACCAAATTAACCACAATCAGACATAAGCATAGTCTACTACCGAATACTGGGTCTGCAGAAACCAAAATGTTATGGGCACATGGGAAGGAGAGAATCCAAGCAAGCTCAACACAGCCTTAAAAATGATTACCCATGACAGCTTGAAAAAACCCCATATATTATTATGCCAAAAAGAAAAGAAATTCTACACAAAACCAATAAATGGATATTCCAGCATCATATCTTAGGAAAAAATATTGAAAGAAGAGGTATTCACATAAGATTTTATTTCTGGATATCTAGCCAGATTTTAATGCCATATTCAAAATGCAAAATAAATATCTAGTCAGAGAAAAGTATCATACAATTAAGATATATTTAAAAGTATGACATCCAAGGATATATTTGTGTGCAACTATTATGCTCTGTAATTATTAATAACCCTTAACTTTCACCTATGTTCTTAACTGCTACTATCAAATCTATAAAGTAAATATAATAAGAGTTATAATCCTCCTGTTCACTTTCCAGATATCTTAGAATATCTGCTGTTGCAGCAGAAAAGGTTTAACAGATGCTTGTCAATTTTGGCTTTAAAAAAATGTCTATATATGTTAACTGGCGCCCAAAAGATCCATCGTTATTCAAACATAATCACAATTTCTTTTTCAACTAAATACAATGTCTAAATTTATGCCACATAAATTTTCAAGCAGGTTTCCTTTTCATAATTATGGGAGAAGCCATGAGAACTACTCTACTAAACAACTTTAAAATCATCAAAAGCTTAATAAAATATATACATTAAATATCAACATGACAGAAAATTGCCATAAAGAGATCATACAGAAATGATTTTAGAAACTTTTTTGTGAGTAAAGCATTCCTTTACTGGCATTTCAAATATTGTAGAAAATTGAAATAATAATAATAATAATACAATGAATACTCTACCTACCTAGATTCAACATTTGTGAACATTTTGCTACAAATGCTCTTCTACCTCCTGCCCCACCTCCTCCTCTCCCTCTCCTATCATTCTATCTATGTATCTATCCATCCATCCATCCATCCATCCATCCACCTACTTTTTTTCTGAAAAAGCCCCCAGTAATCAAATGCATTAATACTTTTAAAGAAAAACAAATTACACTAAGCTAAAGACTATAAATTCAGTTCAAGTTTTGCTACCAAATGGATTCAGATAGATCAGGTAGTATCCCAAAGGAAATTTCTTTTAATGTTTTTGATTTTAAAAATGTGGATAAAGGATATCCAGCGGTAGTATTACCCCTATGTTACAGAGAAGGAAACTGAAGCATAGAAAGATTAAATAATTTATTTGAAACTAAAACAAGTAGCAAAACCAGTAAGTGAAAATAGGCAAACTACTCCAGAGTAGTTAAAAGTACTGCTCTAGGAAACCTCCAACTCAAGAGGAAAATCCTTGTGACTTTCTTTTTCTTTATCCAGAATCTGAACTCTTACCCCTCATTCCATGACTACCCTCCTAGCTGAGCCACCGTGATCTCTCCCTGGGATTACTGCAATAAATAGCCCGCTGCCCATGCCACCTCATTCTTCTACCCACCTCAGAGTAAAAGCAATGTTCTTTACAATAGCGCTCAAGGAACTACAGGTTCTGTATCCTCTCATTCACCTTCCATCTATTATTGCGTCCACTACTCTCCCCCTCTCTCATTCCACTCCAGCCTCACGGGTCTCTGTGCTGCCCTGGTCCCCGGGCTGCACCTGGTCCCCAGGCATGTTCCCACTTCTGGCCCTGCCACTGACCATGCTTCCTGCCCGGCACATGTTTCCTCTGTACCTACACGATGCCGCTGTCACTCCTCCAGTGTCACGTTCCAAGGAGGCCTACACTATCACGCTATTTAAAATTGGAGGAAGGATAAATGGTGATAGAAAAAAAGTAAATAACTAAATGGGTATTTTTAAAAATTGCAACTGCGCCCCCTCAAAACAACAGACACTCCAGATCCCCCGTTCCCTGCTCTACTCTTCCTTTCTCCTTAACGCCACCTGCAAACATTCTAGACAATTTACTCATTTCTTACTTCCCTGAATGTCTTTTCTACTTAAGTTTCTACATACACCAATGTATCCTAAGTCATTAGAAAATCGTGTAGTGAATAAGTGCTCAAAAGTAATTTTTGCTATTGAGATTTCTATGTCAACTTCAACCCAAACACTTTGAGCTAAGGTCTTCTACATTTCTTATAATTAGCATTTCTCAGCATTTCATAGATGCTGAGAATTTCAATATACCTAAATTAGATTCTTAAAAGGCCAAGTTTTATACAATTATGTGTTCACTAAGATTCTTTATATAGAATTACATTGTACAGACATGGACAGACGTTATGATGTCACTCGGAGAAGACATAAGGGAAGTAACAGTTTATACAGTATGGCCCCTTCTATAAGGAAAACAGTGTGCATTTGTGTGGATCACAGTTTCAGGTACGATGACATTAAGTATTTTTTAAATTTTTTCAGTCTGTATATTTGTATTTTCTCATTTTTTCATTAGTGAATATGTATTATTTATATAATTAAAAAAACATGCTCATATACCCAAAAAGAATTATTCCTCACAACACATTTACCAGCTAAATTCTAACTCTTGTCCTTCTATGAAAAAAATTTATTCACCATTATATAATGCAATAGATATGTACCACTAATGTAATGTAATAGAATACCTACAATATTGATCTAGTTCTTCTCTTCTTACAAGGAGTGATGCGGCTAGTTCTTTTATTTATACAAAGGCAAGGTGGCATAAATATGCTATATACCACTACATCCGTATATCTATGTAAAATCTACATATTCAATCTAACTTTCAAATATTACCTCTGAAATAATCCTTTTAATAATACTTTCAAAAGGCTTTTATATTTATAGTACAAACTTATAAACATTCATTTTTATCTTTAAATTCAGAATATATATAGCATAAATATGTTTAACTTGAGCTTTTTCTGTTGCTGATATTAAAAGTATTAATATTTATTTACTTCAATTGGTCCTTGCTTCAAAAGTATTTATATTGAGTAAAGGAAAGCTATGGATTTAGACAAATTGTATTCATCTTTAAAGGTGACTACTATTTCACTTAAGGAAAATCGAAAACACTATTTTAATGCTAACTCCAAATTTAGAAAATAATATTCTCCTATTTTCAGAAAAATTTGGAAATCTTGCTTTAGCTTGTAAAATATATATACAATAGTAGTAAATAACACCTCAAAGACAAGGTAATTATGAGCAAATATTTTCTTACCAAATAAAAAAGTTCATTTATTGCCTGTAAAACGTAACCTAAATTGGTTTAGAAATACTTTCCCCTTATCTTAAATCTGGAAACAAAATACTATATCTTAATCTTATAAGTTTATATTTAATGTTCTTTTAAATGAAGTCTGATTGAGATTAAAATTTTCTAAACTTCAATTCTATTCAATATTTTATTGCAAAAACTTTAAAAAAAATAGACACAAGATGTATTTAAAATAAAAGTTTACATACCTTGGCTTCCGAAAAATTAAACTATATTGCTGGCAAGCCAGACCCACAGTGGGAGTATAAACGATAGGCATGAATTTCTCAATGTCAGACATGAGCACTTTATAAAAGAGCTTTTCATTTCTATCTTGAAGATCCATTAAGAGAAGATACCTGTGGAAATTGGACAAAATGAGATCTATATTCCAACAATGTCATGAAATAGCTGATTAGAAATCTAATTAAACATTTTTCAACAAGATATGAAGTATTTTTTAGGTCACATAGAAAACATCTGATCAAAAAAGACTTTAGATATATTCTGAAATACCTCAAAGAATGAAGAACTATACATATAGCATTAACTTAACTAAATAAATATAAAGACTTCATCCTTTAATTTTCAGTGCTGAATAACCAAGGGAAATAACAAAGTGAAAAATGAGTGAGGAATGCAGCACTAATCCTAAGAATCACTAAGGTAGGCAAGTCCAAGGGACTTTTCTTATTTGTATCAAATGGCCTTTTTCTTTCTAAAGGAATTTTTGACCCAGACTTATCTTTCTAAACAACCACCTTATCATGTTACTTGTAACCTTCAACGGTTTAGAGAATAAAACTCAAACTGCCTGGTACAACTTAACAGAATATTTCAAAATTGTACTTAATCTTACTAGCCTTTTTGGATTGATTTCCATTCCCTGAAATAGCTGCCAATGCACAGCATTTGATGTCAGAGAGACAGGATTCTAATGCCAGGCAAATAGGTGGATTACACCAATGGAAAAAATTAGTATTGGGGAAGATTATGACTTTTAGACATGCTAAAACTGATCTAGCAATATGTAAGTCAATCATCATTGCTAAGTCAATGATCAATCTCAGACCGCATCTTATTTTACTTATCAGAACATGTGATGCAAGTGGCATTCCATAGAGGTCAAGGAACTCTCTCGACTTGACTTCTGGGCCATCGCGTTATCTTGGTTGTCCTTCTATCACACTGGTTTTCTGTTTGTCTGCAATTGCTTTTCTGTTTCTTTTTACTGTTTTCCCTTCTTTGCTGAAAGCTAACACTCATCTCTAACATACTAGGACATTATGTTGGCTTTACCTTCAACATATATCCAAACTCTAAACACCTTCATTGCTACCAGCCTGAATCTACATCACCATTATCTCTTGCTTGGATTACTTTAATTATTTCCAAAAAATTCTTCCAGCCTACCTTCTATCCTCAACAATGCAGCCAGTCATCCTGAAATGTAGCTCAGATCATGCTGATTTTCTGTTCAAAATCTTTTCATTCAGAATGACAGCAAAAGTCCTTCAGTGGCCTTCAAATACATAATCTGTCCTCTATTACCTAACTTCCTCTCCCAACCTACCATTCTTCCCCTCACTCATCCGATTCCAGACAAAGTCTCCCCGCTGACCATTGACATACCAGCTAAAGAACATAACTGTTCCTCAAATTTCTTCATGGCTAACTGCCTCACTACCTTAGGTTACTTGCTCCTAAGTCACCTTCTCAATGAACTCCATCTTGATCACCCCTTTTAACAACGCAAACTGACCATACCAATACCCCTTAACCAATTCTACCTTTTCTTTCATTTTATTTTATTAGCACTTGTCACTTTCTAACATATTAAGTAATTTTTTTTGAAATAGTTTATTGAAGTTCAGTGAGGGCAGAGATCATTGTCTATAATCCCAGTAAAAGAGCATGAGCTCGATAACTGTCTGTCTATTTGAAGAATGATCCATGGCAAAAATATGAAAGCCACCTGCTCTTACGAGGTAGCTGACAGAACGGCCCAGGAAAAGAATATAAAGTAAAAACATACGAAGCTGAAGTAAGAACTTAAGGAACAAGTGAAAGTGACTGTGCAGAAGGTTAAGCAGCAGCAAAAACACACAGCTGGACAAACGGAGTGCACCTCTAGCCCCAGCCACCCGTCATCACCCATGGGCTCAAGAAAAAAGTGGCCATGGCAGGAATGGAGGTCAGCACAGGCTCAGCAACATGGACTTCCAGTCACCAAGGCTGACCTGGCTTTTGACCCTGTTGAGTGCTCAATCTGCCAGAGACCAGCGCTGCATGCCTGACGTGCCTCCATTCCCCAGGGTGATCAGCAAGCTACCTAGTGGCAGGATGATTACACTGCACTACTTCCATCAGGGAAGGGGCAGCGTTATTCTCATTGGAATTGACACTTACTCTGGATACAGATTTGCCTTCCCTGCACACAATGCTTCAGCCCAAACTGCCATCCATGGACTTACAGAACGCCTTACCCACCACTATGGTGTTCTACAAGGCACTGCTGCTGATCAAGGGACTCACTGCAGAGCAAATGAAGTGAGGCAATGGCCCATATTCATAAGATTCACTGACCTTACCATGTTTCCCCACCATCCAAAAGCAGCTGGCATGACGGAAAGGTGGAATGGCCTTCTGAAGACTCAGTCACAGCACCAGCTAGATGGTGATACCTTGCAAAGCTGGGGCAAGGTTCTCTAAGAGGCCATGTATGATCTGAATCAGTGTCCAATATAATACCATTTCCCTCACAGCCGGGATTCACGGGTCCAGGAACCCAAGGGTGGAACAGAAGTAGCACCACTCACTATTATCCCCAGTGACCCACTAGCAAAATTTCTGCTTCTTGTGCCCATGAACTTATGTTCTGCTGGCCAATAAGTCTTAGTTCTAAAGGGAGGGATGTTTCCACCAGGAGACAATCATTCCATTGAACTGGAAGTTACGGCTGCCACTAGCCACTTTGGACACCACATGCCTCTGAATCAACAGGCAAAGAAGGAAGTTACAGTGATGGCCAGGGTGACTGATCCTGCCTACCAACGGGAATTTGGACTGCTACTCTACTGTCATTATTATTCCCTTTAGCAAAAAGGAATTCTGCCAGCAGTCTGCTTTAGACTCAAGCTCCAAGCCTTTTCTTGTTCTCTGGCCTGCCAGTCTACCTACTGATTTAGGACTTACGGACTCTCCACAATCATGTGAACCAATTTCTTGCAATCAATGTGTATCTCCATCCAACAGAGTGCAGTGTGTGTGTGTGTGTGTGTGAGTGTGTGTAGATAGATACACACATCCTGTTGCTTCTTTTTCTCTGAAGACCACTGCAGAACCCTAATACAAATACTTACTAGGCATTGAGTTAGTTCCCTCTTCTAAACTTCGCACAATATTTTGAAATAACTATTATTCTCTTCAACTCACAAATGAAAAGCCTGAGGTACAGAGAGCTTAGTACCTCAATAAAAAAAGGCAGAGCCAAGCAGAGGGCAAGGCATACAGTGTGGTCACGCCCGCGGTTGCCACAGTGCACGCAGGCCCCACTGTGGGTGAGACACAGACAGAATTTCAGCCTAGAGCTATCTCCTTACATGGGGAGGAGACAATGTCGCCTTTATCTTTGCGCAAACATGGAAACTGAATTCTAGACACAGCAAGTGGCCTACATTCGTAATAGGGTTAGAACCATGTTTGCAAGTTGAAAAAGTGTGCTTTCAACTAAAATGTATTTATAGTCTGACTAAAAACCACTTTAACCTGTTTTGCTCTGTCTAGGGTGGCATTTCCTGATAAGTTACCTTTACAGAAACAATTTTATCACAAGAGAAAAGTAGTTTCTCTGAAGATAACAGTTTAGAAAAGAAATTTTATTTTATTCAAATGTTCCTACAGAGGGTAAATTTTTTAAAGACATCATTGTATTTACAGGCAAATTCTCCTCAAAGTTGACTACTCTTTCCAAATCAATAACTATTTTAACTTTCTCATCTAATAAAAAGTAAACTAAATAACTGCCTAAGTGAAATATAAAAATCACCTTAGGGAATGTGTTACCTGTCAAAGTCAGAGTTCAGACGCTCAAAATTTTTAATTACTCTCAGGACCTGGATGTCCTGACTGATGAAGCAAGGTGGCAACAATCCATGAATATTCAACTGTTGTCTCTCTTCCAGGGTAAAAGCTAAGTCCTATGGAGAAAAGGAAAACAATAATTTGAAGGGCATGAAAAGACCAAAAGCATATATTTATACAAATAACATCAAACAAGTATATGGAATTAAGAATCAGAAAATCTGGAGGTACTCTAAACAGCCATTTGACTGTGAATAGATCATATAATCTCTTAATACCTGAGTTCCTTCAACTTTAAATTATTAGAATACTACAATTCTAATAATTCTTTTCAGATCTGTGTCACTTGCATATTAAGATAAAATTAGGTAATGCATTGGAGAAAATGATTTGAAAACATGCAAATGAAATATATAAATATTATTATGTCATTAAATATAAAAGCAAATAGGAGTTATTATAAGAGACTTTAAAATTATGATCAGGAGGAGGTCACTTATGCCCTGCTTTGCTTTCCCCTACAAAATAGGTCAGTTCATGCCTTATATAAGCTTGAAGCACCTGTTCCAACACTCCTCTCCCAAGTTATCTCCTACTATTCTTACACACTCCTAACCACACAAAACTCACCGTTGCCTGAACACACCTCAAACCCTTTCATTCTTCCATGACACCATGGTCAAGAATGTCTTTCTTCCCTGCCTCTCTGCCCTTCAAACCATACCTCAAATGCCCTCTCTTCTTTAAAGCCTTCCCAGACTCATCTAGTATGTCCGTGAGAACCCTATTATTATGCCTATGCTACGTTACCTATTTACTCGAACACTGATTATGTAAAACAATAGTGAAGAAACTATGAGGCTTGAAAACAAGCAAACAAAATGGAACTGATGGGTTGATCAAAGACCCAGAGTGCCAGAGTGGACCTAAGAGGTTTTCTGGGATATAATACAAGGGATAGTGATAGCAGGAGAAGCCCTGCTATCACTAATTAATATTAATTAATTAGTCATTAACATGGAAGAGGGGAATGAGCAATTCCCCCTAAAGAGAGGTCTGCCCTGTAGACATCCCTCCTTGGGGATGCCGAAGCCCAGGAGGCCTCTCTTATTAGACTGTAACTGCTACACCTCTGGGTCTGGCAAAGTGCACCGACATGAGGATGGGCAGGCTCGCTCATTCTGACCGCTGCTGCTGTTTCTTAGACAACCTGGGTGAGTAGGAATGTGTTTGCTAACTTTGCACTGGATAAGTCCACCGCCATCCTCCTCTGCCAGGAAGTTTCTGATGATAGCAACATGGTGACTCCTGAGCCTTTTAGAAATACTCTGGGAAAAGGACAATTTGGTTCATCCCAAGGTTGACAGAATCTGACTGGTGAGAAATGAACGTGTCCAACCTCAGGAAGAAGGTGACAGAAGTCAATGAATGAACAACTCTCTATTTCTTCTATTTTTTAAAATATGGGTAGGCCATTAATTTATGTCACTGATGGAAAGCCTTGTGTTTAGACTCCTGGGGGCAGACCGAAGAAAGTCAAACAGATTTGTCCACAGATTGACCCCTGACCCCTGGTGGAACTCTCTAAATTGCCTGCAAGAGCTAGCTAGGACCAATAGCACCTTTTGACTTCTCAAAAGGTCTCCGATTGCCATCAGCACAGCTGGTGTCTAGTTAGGAGATGTTTTTCTCCTCTAGCAGCCACACTTAGGACTGCAAAGCCCCCACCGTTACATGCTCAGCTGAAGGTCCTCTGCACCTGCAGTACGTGTGGAATGCAGCAGGATGTTCCCTTTCCTAGAGGACAATCCAGCGTGTCCAGCTGTGCTGCCCATTCACCCTCTCTTGGGTGCCCGGAGAAGAGCAAACCAGCACAGCCCTCAGTCTGGAGCTTCAGCACACACCAGGATTCACAGCGGTGTTGCTGGAACCTTCCACATGCCATTTTCTGTTTAATTTGTGGTGTGTGTCCCCATGTCAGAATGTAAAATGCCAAGAGGTCAGGGAATCTGTCTGTTTCTTTCACTCCTTTATCCTTAGTACTCAAAACAGTACCTGATATAATTAGATTTCAGTAATTTACTACATAAACAATAGTGTTTTAGATATTTAATTTTAAAGAAATTAAAATTTTAAAAACAAATTGCTGCTCAAAAAAACTGATTAGTATATTAATTCTGGTAAAATTATATTTAAAATGTAAAGCAACCAGAAAGGGATATTTGTATGAAAAAACTATGAAATGGAAGGTATACTTCACTTGTTAAAGATATAACTGAGAAGACTGATTATTCAAAGTAAAATGTCATGAAATAACTCCTTGAATTGAAACAGAATTATATACCATAATACATTTGAAAAAAAGAAAATGCAATAAATTTTTCTCAAACTTGAAATGAAAACTTTGTAAATTAAAAATGGGAAAAAAAGCTAGGCTAAAGTTAAAGTTTCAAAACTACATGAATATATGTGAAGAAGCAGTAAACTTCTGAGTGGTATGCCTTAAAAATCTGACTGCAAAAATAATAATCAAAATATCAATATTCTGAGAATAAGGGTTGTTATCAGAAGTACTAATATATGCTCCTTCATTCACTTAATAATGGCACTTAACTATCATTTATTGGTGTAGCTGGCCAGTCTTTTTACAGCAATTTTCCAATGTCTGGTATGAAACTAATTTCTAAATCTAGCAGATCTCCCATATCTTATGCCAAGTAAGTGATAATGCCATCTGGATATCTTTTGATATTTAGTAACTATAAACTCCCGTACACTGTTAGCCAAATTTTCCAAGACATAGGAAAATGCCAATCCACCTCTTAAAATAAAAAACAATAATAACAAACAAACAAAAAAACCTAGGCCTTAGAAATCTGGGGAAGTAGGCAAAGTTAAATTCCTATGATTGAGTTCATATTCTATTTCTACCCATTGTGAAGTTTTCAAAATCAATGAATAAGTAAAATTAAATTTTACAATCCCTGAAAATATAAATAGGATGATTTCATTAATACCAGAGTTTTAAGAATGATCCACTACTGGGTTTATACCCTAAGAATCCTGAAAAACCAATTCAAAAGAACCTTTGCACTCCTATGTTCATAGCAGCACAATTCACAATAGCCAAGTGCTGGAAACAACCTAAGTGCCCATCTACAAATGAATGGATCAAGAAACTATGGTACATTTACACAATGGAATTCTACGCAGCAGAGAGGAGGAAGGAGCTT
>PVJI01010459.1:0-60278 GCA_004026765.1 Micronycteris hirsuta
AATCAGCACACGTATTGAGTACTGATTTGGGTAACTCACTGATGTAACAGCATGAAGACCTGGGGAAGTTAAATGGCTTTCCAGCCTTGCTGCAGTCTCCAGAACAGCCCACTGTCTAGAAAAAGCTAAATATTTATCCATTTTTGTACATAAGGAAAGAGCAGTAAGCAAATGGAGCTCTGTACATCTATATTAGCATTTAAATCAATATTTTATCCAAGGACATATTAAGTGGCCGGATTATTTGACTTGATGTTATTTACTTGAAATACTTGTTCAAAGCACAGGCTGCCATCAAAACATTTAATATGGTCTAGATCGAGGGATTAGACTTTGCAGTTTAATGGAAACAAACTTCAAAAGACACGTTTCACGGAAATTTATATAAGCAGAATATGTAAATATAAAATATCATTTTTGTCTCAAAGCCACAGTTAAGCAATAAACACATATCTGTTTGTTCCATGTCTCAGTGGGATTTGGGGGGAGGGTTGACTCCTTCAATAATGTGTGGAGCTATCCTTAACAGCTGTCTGTATAAAGTGATGAGGAAAAATTTGATTAAGGTTAGATATGTGGGTAATTAACTCTCAGCAAGAAAATCTGATAGGGATCTATGCATATGGAGCCCTGAAAAGAAAGAAAACCATTTTGGGGCATAATCATTACCAATGTCCTATCACGGACTTCTCAAACTATGGCCATGTTATGACTAGGTCCACAGGCATGGGTCAGTGGCTGTACCCCTAAGAATTCTAGTCTGACTTTTGGGGGTGAGACAAATTACATAGGGTGGGAGAAGAAAGTCCTGGCTTCCACAGTCCAAATCCTTTCCTTTTCTATTCTTATTTCTCATGATTCAATAGAATCATTTGCCCTAAGAAATCCAAGCCAGCACAGCTCCTTCATTCCCCGATGTTTTGGTCTTACTGACATAGGTAATTTATTCCAGGGAAATAATTTTTAGTAAAGACAAACTGTTAAAAGGCAGAGAGAGGGCTAATGGTTAATGTAGATATATATTTCTAATGCCTGTCTATTTTTTTCTCCAACAGGACATATTTCACCGAACTTTGTAAACTGCAGACTTGACATTCTTATTAGCACAGTGAATAGATGTAAAGTGATCATCTATTAAATGTTTACTGATGATGAGCTAAACCACCATTCAAGGTGCCCTGGACAAGGTAAATCTCTGCAACCTTAAAGGCATTGGAAAAAGTTTTTTTTATCAGAAAAGCTAGTTAAAATATCTCTGGCATCTTAAGAAAAAAAAAAAAAGAAACAAACATTAAAATCTTTGGCAGAGTGTCTGATACCAGGGGGTATCTACCACCTAATTTTTTCAGTTCTCTAAATGTTTTATGTAAGTTATCATTATCAGCAGGTTACAGGCCCTTTCAGCACAAGGAACATATTTCTCTGGCATTTTCTAGAGCACCTAGACTTGAACCAGGCAAAAGAAAAGACTGCCAGCCCTGGCTGGCGTGGCTCAGTGAATTGAGCACCAGCTTGCAAATCAAAGGGTTCCCAGTTCGATTCCTAGTCAGGTCGCATGCCTGGGTTGTGGGCCAGGTCCCCAGTAGGGGGAGCATGAGAGGTGACCACACATTGATGTTTCTCTCCCTCTCAGTCTCCCTCCCTTCCCCTCTCTCTAAAAAATTTAAAAAACCCTGCCAAGTATTTAAAGAAATAAAATGAACATGTTTTCCTTGGGTGAAGCTGGTGATCTATATTTCATTAAGAGTCCTTTAACCAACAACATATATCTCCAATATATGAATATATTTATAATATATTCCCTATATTATCAAGTCATAACATTTCCTAATAAGGCCATGTTACACCTGTTTGGTGCTGCTTGCTTATAAACTGCTTCATCTTTACTACTACTTTACCCTTCCCTCACCCAGTCTACAGCTACAGATGAGAAACTGAGACACTCACAAGTCGTGTCTTCATTTTTTGAACAAGCCTGGCACTTTCCTGGTTGCCGTGTTTATACTGATGAACAAGACAAAGTTCCTACCGTTATGAAGCTTACTCAGTGCTGTGTTTGTAAATATTTAACAATTGGACCCTTGAGTGTAAGTTTACCAGAAATGTATGAATTAATATTTTCCTTTACTGTAACAAATAAGACAAAAGTAAAATAACAAAACTATATGCTGGAACTTCACTTCTCAATAATATGAGTGACTTCCTTACTAAATTAATAGTTTTCAAATATTAAAAGAGTATTCTCTCAACTTTTGTGCTATTCACAGTGTAATAGCCATCGGCAACAAATTAACATTTCCTGTCACTTTCTTAAGTTTTTATTTTAATTTTTTATTTATTGATTTTAGAGAAAGGAAGGGAGGGAGGGGGAGAGGGAAAGGAAGGAAGGGAGAGACAGAGACATTGATTTTTATTGTTCCATTTATTTATGAATTTCTTAGCCATTTCTTGTATGTGTTCTAACTGGGGATCAAACCCACAACCTTGGCATATTGGGATGACACTCTAACCAACTGAACTACCCACCTAGGGCACTTTCTTAAGTTTAGCAATCTACAAAAAAAATATATCAAACCTCAATTTGTAGTGTTTGCTGATTTCTATGCTGTAAATACTCCTACCATGACCAATTTCATGCTATCAATGTGAAGTTACTGAATTGGGAGAAAAAGGTGCAGTAGGACTCCATTATACAGTATTCCTACCATTCAGATACAATGGATGTAAGTAACCTCAAGAGAACAGATAATCGTACAATGAAAGTTCCAGTTTCTCCACATCCTTACCACCAGTTGCTACTTTTTGGGATTCTTCTTTTTTGTTTAATAACAGCCATCCTAGTGAGTGTGAAATAGTATCTCACTGTGGTTTTTGAATATTTAGAATATTGTTAATATACCTTAATTTTAAGTTTGTATAATTTAATTTTTAATATTTTCTGTGTTTCTTACCAGCTCACAAAAGGCAACTCACAAAATAGAAAAATATTTGTAAATCACATATCTGATAAGGGATTAATATATAAAATATATAAAGAATGCCTACAACTCGACAACAAAACCATCCCGCCAAACCAAGTTATAGGTAGAGGACATAATAAGAACAATCTAACAATAGCCAGGGGGGAGGGGGAGGGGACAATGGGGAGAAGGGTTTTCAGGAACCACTATAGAGGACACATGGACAGAACCAAAGGTGGGGAGGGAGGCAGGGAAGGAAGGTGAGATTGGAGGGGGAGGGGAGGGGAGAGTATGCAGAAAACTGTAATTGAACAACAATAAAGTAAAAAAATAAATAAAAAGGAAAAAAAATAAATGGAGTTTTCTACAAAGGACATGTACAAGTAAGTGGCCAGTAACCATATGAAAAGATGCTCAACATCACTAATCATTAGAGAAATGCAAGTCACAACCACAATGAGATACCATTTCACACCCACTAGAATGGCTATTATTAAACGAAAGACAAAAACAAAACCGCAGAAAATAACAACTGTCTGTAAGGATGGGGAGAAACTGGAACTCTCATACAGTGTAAGTAGGAGTGTAAAGTGGTGTAGCTGCTGTAGAAAACAGTACAGTGGTCTCTCAAAAATTAAACATAGATTTACCATATGATCCAGCAATTTCACTTCTAGGCAGGTACCGGGAAAAACCGAAAGCAGAGACTTGAGAAATATTTGAACACCTATATTCATAGCAGCATCATTCACAACACTCAAAAGGTAGAAACCACCCAAATGTCCATCAACAAATGAGTGGATAAACAAAATATTTTATACACACCACGCAAACACACACAATGGAATCATTCGGCCTTAAAAAGGAATTAAATTCTGATATGTTATACCACAGGTGAACCTTGAAAACATGCGAAGTGAAATATGCCAGGCACAACGGGACAAATATTGCATAACTCCACTTACACGAGGTACCTAGAGTAGTCAGATTCATAGGGACAGAGAGATGAATAGTGGTTAGCAGGGCTCAGGGGAGGGGTAAGGGAGGTTATTGCTTAACGGATACAGAGTTCCAGTTCAAGATGATGACAAGGTCCCGGAGAGGGATGGTGGTGATGGTCGCACAACAGTGTGAAAATACTTAATGCCACTGACGTGTAGACTTGAAAATGGTTGAAATGAGAAACTTTGTTATGTCTACTTTAACATAATAAAAAAGAGACCAGGAAATGAAATAATGAAATATTCTGATGCTTGAATAATTTTTTTGAAAAGCTCATACTATTACTGAAATTTAATGATCAGATTTTGTGAGAACAGGCTGGCTCTATACCAACGAGCCTACCTTCCTTCCAACAGGGAGGGGAAAGAGAGATTTGCTCAGGGTCATACGTGAAATGGAAGAGCCAGCCCTGACTCGGGATCCCCTGAGTGGTCCAGCACTGTTTCCAGAGCAGCATGCCGTTTTCCATGTAAGCAAGTTACTATCTAATTAGTGGCACAAAGTTCTGAGGTGTCTCTATTTGTTTTATAACAGCTGCAAGTCAGAAAAGTGACCCTGGAGTTTAAACTTTATCAGATGATGAGTTTGGAATAAAAAGATGGGACAACTTTTGGAGAGAAGCAAGATGGGAGGGTAGAGTACGAAGCAGTCAGAGGTCTAGTGGCCTATCTGCCAGATCTGTACCCAAGCAGCAGTGTTGTGGGAGGCAGACACAAATTGCCCTTTTCTTTGAGCCTAACCAATTATGTCCACTCCTGGGTTGAGATCAGGGGTCTCAGAGAGCTGTCTCTACCTTCTAAATGTAGCTATCACCCAGATAATAGATGATACCTTCATCTCCCCTGATTTCTCCAAGTCTCCTTCTACCTCCCATTGGGAGGTTGTCCAAGAAATTGCTGTAAAATAGGCATTATCAACGACTGCCTAACACAGGAGTCCTAAGCTATGATGTTGAGCAAAACATTTTACTCAGAGAAAATGGCATGTACAAAGGCTCAGAGGCAAGAATAAGAAAGCCAAGGGTTTGGGGGAGAAAACAGCTTTGGTAGGACAGGAGGGTGGCAACAGGCAGAGCACTGCAGAGAAGCTTGTGTATTTGTGAGAAAGATGCTGTTTTAGCATAACACCTTTTCATTTATTTCTTTTGTGAAAAATAAGTTCCTCCCCTCAACTTTAAAAAAAATATTTTATTCATTTATTTTTAGAGAGGGGAAGGGAGGGAGAGAGGGAGAGAAGCATCAATGTGTGGTTGCCTCTCACATGCCCCCTACTAGGGACTTGGCCTTCAACCAAGAAATGTGCCCGGCCTGGGAATCGAACTGGCGAACCTTTGGTTTGCAGGCTGACTCTCAATCCACTGAACCACACCAGTCAAGGCTCAACTTTCTTTTTTTTTTTTTTTTTTAAACATTTAGACTTAAAAATGGTAGTGACTTTTTAAAACCTCTTTTAAAGGAAGTTGGGCTCTGGCTGGTGTAACTCAGTGGGTTGAGCATGGGCTGCAAACCAAAGGGTCGCCAGTTCGATTCCCAGTCAGGGCACATGCCTGGGTTGCAGGCCAGGTCTCCAGTGGGGGCCAGGTGAGAGGCAACCACACATTGATATTTCTCTCCCTCTCTTTCTCCCTCCCTTCCTTTCTAAAAATAAATAAATAAAATCTTAAAAAATAATAAAAAAAATAAAGGAAGTTGGACTTATTTATGGTCCACACACATCGCCAACAAAGCAGTGATTCTTCAACAGTCTGAAGAAGAAAACATAAGGGGAATCAGCAAATAGGCCAGTCTTTGAGAATATAACATTGGCAGCATTTGAATTTCATTTTTTACTAACATTAAACTAGACTCTTCTGAGAGCTCAAGTTATTTCCTGATTGTAAGTTATGCAGGATCAATACTTTTAAGACACAAAGGTGATACTTAGTGGATTTCTGAGAATCAGCATAATATCAAGAAAGAAGTCATACTTTTTCCCCTGAGACTCATGTTCCTCATCATACTGCACTTTGCTTTATTCCATTTCACAGGTGCTGTGTTTTTTTTACAAGCTGGAGGCAAGACCCTCCACCAGAAAAAAAGATTATACCACTTGCTTTATTGCAGTACCTGCTTTATTGCAGGGGTCTGGAACCAAACCCATAGTATCTCCAAGGTAGGCCTATCTGGCAGTGCTGTTGTGGGGAAAAGAAGAAAAGAATATGAAGTATATATTGGTTTGGCCAAAAAGTCTGTGTGGGTTTTTTTCTGTAAAATAAGAGACACATTTTTCATTTTCACCAATAACTTTATTGATTTGGATATCTTGAGTATGTTGCTCCCTCCCACTATTGGCTTCTAAGTGGGTAGAGGCCAGGGGTGCTGCTAAACATCTTCCAATACATCAGACAGCCCCACAGCAAAGAATTATCTGGCCAAAACAAACCACTTTTGACATGTTGATCAGTCACAGCACCTTCTTCATATACTGCACAAATCTTTTGTGTTTCAGTTGCATTTTTACCTTTCTTAAAATTATAGAGCACAATATGCCAGAAATGTTGCATATTTTCTTCCATTATCAATATTAAAACTATAAAAATTCATCGATTTTGATACTTTTTTTTTTTAAAGATTTTATTTTTATTTATTTTTAGAGAGAGGGGAAGGGAGGGAGAAAGAGAGGGAGAGAAACAGCAATGTATGGTTGCCTCTTGCATGGCCCTCACGGGGACCTGGCCTGCAACCCAGGCATGTGCCCCGACTGGGAATCGAACCGGGACCCTCTGGTTCCCAGCCCGCGCTCAATCCACTGAGCTACACCAGCCAGGGCCACTTTTGGTAAGTTTTTTAAAAAATGCACACTGATATGACAGCTGTGATAATACAATCTAACAAAATTGTTTTGAATGAAGTTAAAGGCAAGTAAGTTGCTCTACTAGAGCCATGGTACAGAAAAAAAACTAAATGAACTTCTTGGCCGAACCAACACAACAGCTAGCAAAACGTAAGCATTTAGAACATTGTGACTGCTATTACCCTTGTGTACATAAATGTTTAATTTAATAAACATTTATTAAGTGTTACAATATACAAGACATAATCTGGAATCTAGGTTTTATTTCATCTTTTGTTTTGTTAAATATTTCAATCATAGATTACAGAAAAAACAACAGATGCCTGGCAGATCACTTGTGTTAACTTCCTATGAGCTTCAACTATATGGAAATACCACAATTTCTCCATTCCCCATATAACACCGTCACTGAACATGCCTCCCAGAAGAAATTATCTAGGGCACATATCTAGAAGTGAAATTGCTGGACACAGGGTATGATAAACTTCCCATCCCAAACTGCACTCCCATTTTCTTTTGTACCCAACACTGTGGGAACATTCTCATTTATTAACACTAGATGTCAGGCATTTTAATTTTTGCCAACACTGTGGATATGCATTGGTACCTCATTGTTTTAACTTATTATTTCCCTAATTATTAAAGAAGTTGGATCTCATTTCATGTGTTTTTGCCTATGACAGGTTTTCCCCTTCAGTGAACTTCCTGTTCATGTCTTGCTCATTTTTTTAAGTTAGGAAATTGGTCTTTTCCTTATTGATTATATTCTGGCTCTCAATCCATTGCCAGTTACGTGTACTACAAATATCTTCTCAAAATCTATTACTTGGCCCTGGCTGGTGTAGCTCAGTGGATTGAGCACGGGCTGGGAACCAGACGGTCCCGGTTCGATTCCCTGTCAGGGCACATGCCTGGGTTGCAGGCCGGGTCCCCAGTGAGGGCCGTGTGAGAGGCAACCATACATTGCTGTTTCTCTCCCTCTCTGTCTCCCTCCCTTCCCCTCTCTCTAAAAATAAATAAAATCTTAAAAAAAAATCTATTACTTGTCTTTTTTTAACTTTTTCTATAGTGAACTATAATCATCTGTAAAATGGAAATGACATTACCTCACATGAAAATATCCTGAAAGCTCCTAGTCAAGCACAGATGAGATATTGAGTAACTGCGAGTTTCCTCCATGACCCTCGACTCAGAACCTGAAGAAGTTCATAACTGAGTAACAGGGGTGATTCAACACATGGGTTCTGCAGCTGAACAGATTTGGCCTTTAACCCCAACTTCATGATACTTAGCTCCACGATTCAGCCTACCTTGCTTAAGCTCTTTTAGCCTCAATTTCCTCATTTGTAGAAGTTAATACTTAACTCACAGAGTTATCGTGAGGTATAAAGTATTTAGCCCAGGGGCTGGCAAACACAAAGGTCTCCGTATATCGTAGCTTTGATGACCATCATCATTACTAGGAGCGATACATAACACATACAAATAACTATAATATGGAGCAAAATATCACACAAATTCTCTGTGAGAAAAATAATAATTCAGTGCTATCAGAATGCAGAGATGAGGGTGATAACACCCAGCTGGGAGCCAGTGGTGGGTGAGGATGCTTCACAGAGGAAATGATGTTTGAATGGGCTTTGGAGGAAGACAGAAATGAAAAAGGACTTTCTGGCCAACAAAACAGAGGCATGGAGTACACACACACACACACGTATATATGGGAAGACAGGAGACAGCACATGTGCCTGGTGTAGAGGAAGGAAATATACAGACGCTAAATGAGTGACAGGCAAGGGGCCTGCTATTCTTGAGAGCCAGGGTTGGTGGCTACTCACGTACTGCCTTTCTGGGGATCAGGAAGTTATGATTTTCTTTCTTAAACAGAAGCCATTCTGAAATCTGACCCAGAAAAAGTACTGCTTTTTCTCATTGCCTTTGCTTTATACAGGCCCAGGCAACCACTGCCAGACTAATTTCTTTTTAATGAAACAAATCCCATTCAATATGTTTGGTCTTGAACAGAATAGGCTCCACTTAATTATCTACTTTTTATCTTCATATAATTTAAAATAGCATTTGACTGTATTAGCATAAACAAGAATATCTATTGCTATATCTTTCATGTTCTATCTTTTTTCTTTCCAAATTTATAGCACATGATCAATTATTTTATAAATGACTAGGCCTTAGATTACTATTTTCTTAACGGTTTATAATTTATTTACTCATGAGACATCTGACCTACAAATCTATCACAGATCGAGCTGTAAACTTTGCCTATTACAACCAAGTGTGTGAAGTTAGGACTGCTACTTTTGTTCCTAGAAAATCCCAGGTTTGAGCGGAGTGAAATGTTTTTTCTCAAACAGAAGACAGTGGGCAGTTCTGTATGCAAAACCAGAAATGAACCACAGCAGCAGGGAAATTCCAGTCACTGAAACCCAGCAGAATCCCAAGCATTTCTAAAGGAAAAAGCTACTACATTTTTCTACTTTTTCCAAAATTTCTATGTTTCTGCTGATTACCATGTGAGTGCAGATGTAGCTAAAATCATCATATGGGACCAACGGTTCTTCTGTTTGCCTCTGGCATAAGTAAATAAACAGCAGGTGTATTCACAACTAAATAAATCTTACATGCTTGCAAATTCCTAAAATACAACAGAATGAAAAGCAGCGGGAAGAATCCTGGCATTTGTTAGAATCTGAGCTAAACCACATATATCCACATGAATAAGGCAGAAGGGACCCTCTTCTTGGTCACAAACTGCAGACCCCGAATCTGGATCACAACCCAGAATTTCTCGGTCACTGAATGAGGTTAGTGCCTTCTTCTCTGTATTGTGTCTCTGTAAGAATAGTGTAAGCTCAAAATGGTTAAGTTTCTGTTCTTTAATAACCACTTTCTAATTTTCACCTGGATGCCCTGTATGCATAGCATGAACCTCCATTTATTTACAAAATGATGATTACTTTCTTCTTTCAGAGCAAAACCAAAACCAAAAGCGAAACACCACACGCAAACCCAAACTCCACAGTTCAAATTATTTTCCATATGAAGTTCCTCTCTGTATATAATATGACAATATTTTGAAATGAATTTGCTTATTCTTTTGCCTTTCTGAATGCATAACCTTCACCCTATCTAGCTCAAGGCATCCATCTGCTTGGGGAGAGATTAGATTTATTAGAGAAGGAATATAAATAGAAAGAACAAAGTGACATTTGGCTTTTGATATGCAAAACATTATGGAGTATATTAGTCAGCTTAGCAGCATTAATAAATAACCCCAAATCTCAGTGGTTTTTGGCAACAAAATTTTACTTCCTATTCACATTACAGTTTGGCTGCAGGTCCCTGTCAGTTTGGCTGCTATTCCACGTTTTATTCTCACACCCAGGCTGAAAAAGAGGCCCCTAGTTTGGTCATGCCACTCTCATGGCAGAAGGAATAAAGCAAGGGGACTGGTGGAAACCTGCACTGACTCTCAAAGATTCTGCACGGATGTGGTCTGTATCATATCCACTTACATGCCATTGGCCAAAGAAAGCCACAGGTCGAAACCCCTGTGCCATCAGTAGGGCAAGAATGTGTACTGCTTGCTCTCATACGAGGCAGAAGGAACAACTGCATACAACAGTATCATCTATGACCACAGCCTTATATGCCAAGAAGTCTTAGGAGAAGATTTCCCAAAATCCTGTTCTTCCCCCTTTGCTCTGTCTACCAACAAACCTACACAAAAGGAGTGTAGAGAAGATATTCCATTTACCTGTTCAGCCACAGTAGGTCTATCGAGGGAAGAGGATATAGTTAGTGTAAGAGAGAGCCTAGTCCTTCAGACTCTGGGAGATGGTGGGGGACGGGCAGCAAAGCAGCCCTGATTTCCTCAGCCTGCGAAGAAATCAGCACAGTAAATAAGTGAGGATGAAACCAAATGCTGAGTGCTTACATTCTCTTTAAGTCTGTTTGGGACTCTAGGACAAGATCGACTCTCGGGTGGTCTCCACCACAACACGGAGCACAGACACCGTGGCTCAGTGTGGCAGCAGGGCTGGTGGAGCACAGGCTGAGGTTTTAGGTTTTGTGAGCTTCCACAGCTTCCATAAGGAATGGACACTGACAGACTTCAAAGGGGTGAAGTGGATGGCAGATGCAGCACAGACTCCGGGACGGACAATCAGTAGAAGCCAAAGTGCAGTCCAGTCACAGTGCTACTGGGTTCTGATCAAGCAGCCTATAGCCACAAATTTCAGCCATAAATTCCAGCACAGCAATTGGCACTCAGGCAGATGAAGGACATTTCCCGAGACCCAGAGACAAGCCCATCATTTATGACATGATCTTAAGGGACTGAATTACTGCATCAGTTTAAGCTTTAAATAAGATTAGATATTTAGGTAATTTTGTCTCCCCTAGTAATCAAAAGGTTCCTTGAGATTATAAACTCTTTAAGACACTGTCTTACTCATTTTTTTCATACTATAGCCTCCACTGTTTCTCATAATGAATGAATAAATGGATGAATGAATCATGAAATGCTCTGCCTTGCTGGCCTGATCTCTCAGGGAGACTTGAACATGGGAAACAAATAAAAATGTTGAAAACTGATGGTTAAGTACATACTTCCCAAACAGAATTCCTGGCATAATTTTAGACAAACCAATGAGAATGAACACCTGTGATCATTGTAACACTGATTTTTAAAAAATTAAATGAAATTAATTTTTGTTGAACTGGGGGGCTAGGGGAGGGGCACAGGGGAAATTGATACTATAAGATAATATGCTTAACAAAATACTACAACCAGAGACAAGGTATGAAGGGAGCAGAATCACAAAGCCACCTCACTCTGTCTCTACTATTTGTTTATTTTTACATTCACTTCTCCTTGGGCAACAGTAGAAGGTACAACTGAAAACACCCAGTGTTACTGCTATAATTAATTATATAATTTGGCAGTACTTTGTGGGAATGCTTAATGTGTTAATGACTCCAAAACCCTGGATGAATGAAGCAAACACGATTGGCTCAGTAAAATTTCTAGCTCCCTGTAAGAAGCTTCATTCTCAAGCTTTGTGATAACAAAGCCCAATGCTGAGAAAAAGCAAGCACGTTTCACTTTCCAAATCTTCCTAGTTAAATGCTGTAATCACAGGCAACTCTCCTAGTTAGCAAATCTCAAGTGACACAATGAATCTCACTCCACTCCCCCACAAAAAGGGAAGGTGAAGGAGGCAGGTGACAGAAGGTTGTCATGGTTTGGTTTGACCAGTGGAGAGTCCAAGGGAGATTCTGCAGTCTTCTGTCACACTTACACCTGAGGTTACAGGGAAGGGAGGAGGAGGGAAGTGCTGGACGAGGGATCCCTAACGAAGGACAGGCAGGAGAAAGTCTGAGACAGGCGGGAGAAAGAAGAATGGCCTGGAACGAAATAGGGAGAAATCTATTTTCTGTTAAAATGGCAAAAGGTTCTTACTTCAGCAGGTTACTTTAAAGGTTCTTACAAAGCATTCTTATGACAAGTTTTCCAAAAAAGTGAAGAAAAGCCCAGAAGCATGCAGGAGGCTATTAGTTTGACTGAGCGTCCGAACCAGAAGTCCTGGCAGAGTGATTAAACACCCACATGCTCAACAACCCTCGTGAGGAGTGCTCTGGGCTCCTGCCTGCCCACCGGACAGGTGCCGCATACTCAGCTACCTGTCTTGGCTGAGAAAAGCAGTGATACCAGGCTGTGTTGTTGAAGGTTGTCTTTGAATTCCTTAAAATGAGCAAAAACATAAAGTTCTGTCCAGAGTCCCCTTCAACAGGGGAAAAAAGAAAACTGTGGATATTATAGCTAATCCATCATTTCTCTTCATAGATTTTCATAAATACAAAAATGAAATTGATAATGTTAATGCTCTTCTGTTTTACTTCATGTACTAAAGTATTTGGTGGCTATTTCTAAGGTATTCCCCTATCACTTTATACCTTCATCTGCCTTAACTTTAAGATTACATGAATGTTACCAAGACATTAGAGAAACTAAAGATATCTTCTTTCGTTTTTCTCAAGTGACTACTTTGCCCTTATTCTACAAATTATATGGCCAGAAGTAGGCCACACTGACCAGGTCTCTTGGAAGCTTTTTAATATTCCAGCCACCCAGAAAATAGATCATTAAAGCTTTTTAAACTAATAATGTAAGACAAATTTTCTTTTAAGAGTAGTCTCAATAAATATCACAAGTGACACTTCTTATACAAGCTTCTTTCTTAATATGACATGAATGAGCTCCATCCTTAATATTTTCGTGTAGTATTATAATTTGCATTGTGTATATTCAATTGGGGCTTTCATTGTCCCATATTTCCATTTGCTTTGTAAGATTTTTTCTCAGAAAACTGTACAAGTAAACAATTCTAATATTAAAAAATGATTTTAGTTCTGAGTTAACTTCAAAAGTGGAAAGACAAAAGGCAACAGAATATAATGATGAATAAATCACAGGCATCGTGGTCAACCTTCTGAGTTCAAATTCTGGCTCTGATATTAGCTGGGTGACTTTGAGAAAGTTATTTAACCTCTCTAAGCCTAGCTTCCTCTATAATATGGGAGCAAAGAATTCTTCCTTATGGATTTGAAAGGATTTGTAAGAATTAAAAAAAGATCATTCATATTTAGGGCTTAGCACTGTGTCTGACATCTACTAAGTGTTCAATAAATGATGATTATGATTCATTCTTACATATTTGATCTAGAGTATAAACTTCTCTGTGCAGCACTTTTACAGGAGAAAAAGTAGGCCACAGATAGAGCATATCTAATATTGGTGGTCAGAAAGATAGCAGGAGTTTGCCTGGTCACATGAGCTACTGGAATTTAGCAGGCTGCAGACTTGAAATGGTTATTCTTGTTTCCTTGGCAATAGTCTGGGCATGAAAAAGATCCTGATTTTGATAAACAAAAGTCAATGAAAAATATACTCTTCAGGCAGATGTCTAATTGAACCTAGTCTACTGGAAAAGTACAGTGATATAACTTACCACAGGAGAACCTTACTTACATTGATCATGCAGGGATGACTACTGTTCACTCAATCCTGCTTTTTCAGCAAGGTAATTTATTTTTTCAGGCCTTCTAGTTAGAATTATTTGAGTAGTTACTTATATGCTTTGTTACCCTGAGCAAATAATGTCCATGTATTTTCCCTGAAGGCCCACTTGGCCTTTACTCAAGTTCACAGACTTCTAAAGGCTGGTAAACTGAGTTAAATCCCTTGCATTTGCCACCAGCATTAGCACCTGTTTCTGCAGCAGTTCACTGTGCAATAAGGGGCTATAGAGAGAAAGCAAAGTTCCCTCTCATACTCCTGTGGGGGTTAAAGGGCTTAGGTGCCTATCTATCTCAGGAAAATATTTCCCCCTTACTTAGTATTGGTTTGAGCAAGGAGAGGTAGGGCTTACCTGGTTCCCTGTTCTCCAGCCCCTACCCCAATCTCTATATGGAGTCCTCAGTAACTTTAGTTACTTTCAGATTTAGCTTTCTCCAGACTTTGGGACAGTATTTAGAGGCAAAGGGAACAGGGGATTTAAGAAGCCCTGGGCAATACTGATGAGTTCTGTATCAGGCTGATTAGCTCTAACCCAGCAACTTGTTGCTTGTAGCTAGGAGTCCATTTTCCCTGTACCCAGGTGAGACAACTGAATTTCTACCTTGTTCCCTTCTGTACTTTCCCCTCTGTTGGTTTTTAAGGCTTTCTGTTGGCTTATCAAAATACTATTAATTCTTGTTAGAATCCTCCTCTTATCCATTTCCATTATTTGCTGAAGACCTCATCCTATGTTTAGATTTGCTGAATTCCTCCCAGCACACGCAACAGGTTCAGACTTTAGTCCAACCCCCAAAGAGCCTGCAACCATGGTGTGACAGTTGACTCAGGGCTGGTCAAGATGAGATATGGCACCCACACCCAGAGGACACTCTACAGAAATCTGTGCTTTAAATTTTTTGTTGTCTTGCCATGTCATGCTGACTAAGGCTACACAGATTCTTAAGGAATCTACAATCACTAAGCAATGAGATTGACCTTGAAACAGGGCACACACCACTTCCTGTTTGGAGCAACCCCTTTCGGACTTTGCATGTGCTTGACTGGCTGTGAGCCAAGCACACAGTATCCTGGCTGATTGTAGCTTTGGCGTTTGCAAGAATGTCTTTTGCCAAATTCTTCTGGCACTCACTGGAAGGTGTCAAAATGTGTTTTACCTCCTAAAGAATATTTGATTTTCTTGTCCAAAGAACGTCTGTTGATTATCATCTGCCTACTTGCGTTGTTAGTATACTAGAGTAGAAACAGAATTTGGGATCAATACTGTCAGTGATGTGCAATTGTGTGGATGCTTCCCTTGTTAGAGGTTCATGCCTGACTATATTTTTCTTTGAATCAACTGTCAATTGAACAATGTTTATCCTATTTTTAAAAATCTCTATTTTCTGTTTATGTATCATAAAGCCTGTGCAGCCCTGTGCTATTCTGAGGCATTCGAAGAAGGTGATGTCAGGTGCTTTTTATTCATCAGCGGAGAGGCTTTTATCCTGCCCTAAAGCCAAGTACATGGAATGACTCAAAAATGTCATACGCATGTTCCTGACAGACCTTGCCCACAGTAAGCCCTCTCTATAGGCACCGCTTGGATGAACTCAGTGAGAAATGTATGCTGACCTAAGAGAAGCCTCTGGCTAGAGAAACTGCGTCACATGTCACAAAAATGAAAGGAACAGCTCCTAATACAGCATTGCCTATAACACGTAGTCAGAGAGCACTTGTCAACAGGATTAGAACAACATCTGAGATGCCTTACTCCAAACTCTGCGGCTTGTCTCAGACATCACAACCCTTGAATTAGTGTGAGAGGAAGAGGCTAAACTCATTGTTGTCTCCTCCAGAACGAAGTTCTATTATCAGTCCTAACCTGCTCTATTACTCACAAACCTGCTCAACATTTTCCTGTCTTTCAATTAAAAAAACAATCCCCCAAACTCCTCCTTGTATGCCGTGTCCCTTCTAAATTACTGTGGCCTGTCTTTGAAGACAGTGGAGAGCAGGAGTTAAGACTGTGGGCCTTTACAGCCAGCCTGCCTGGCCTCAAGTCCTTGTACCCACGTGGCTGTGTGACTGTGCTAGTTACACCTCTCTGTACCGCAGTTTCCTCATCAATAAAATGGGGATGATCATCACGTTTCATTATAGTTATTAAGAAAATTAAACAATACATGTGAAGCATGTAGAACAAAAATCAAACTGATTTTTCTTGTACCCAGTAGTTTGTAGGTTCTCTTGGATTTTTTTCTGTAGAACATATAAATAATATCATCTGTAAGTAATGACATTACTTTTGTTTCTTTCTAAGCCTTACGCTTTTTTGTTTGTTTTATGTATGGGCTCCTAGTACAATGTTGGTAGAAGCAGTGCTGGTCAGCAGCCGTATCTTCTTCCTGACTCATCCATTCACACAAACTTCTATTCTAATGGACCCCCCCCCCCCAACTGTGTCAATAACAGGTTCTATCAAAGGCCATTAATGATATCCCTGTTGTTAAATCCAAAAGGCACATGTCAATCATTTTCCCTGTTAGGTATCATTTAACATTAATGACTACAGGTTTCGGTTTTATTGTAAACTCTTGCTGCCTTTGCCTCTCAATAGCGCATGTCCTATGCTCATCGTCCACCTGTCTAAATGTTCTGTCTCAGAATCCTTTGATGACTACACTTTCTCTGACTGCTTCCTATACAATTGTGACGCATACTTTATTAAACTCACACTACAACTCAGATCTGGAAAGAAAAATGAACTTCCTTTATTTTGGTTAAAATTAACCTGACTTTTCTCCTAAATATACACTCAGTGATTAATGGGAAAAGACAGCCAGTTTGAAGTGTAGTCTTAACCAACAGTTTTACAAAACTCTGTGAGGAAGAGTTCAGTCTCTCCTGGATTATGTAGTCAGATGTGTCCAAGATGTGATTTGTTCTCCAAAATGATTACAAGTGGCATTACTGAATAATTAGCAAACTCCATCATTTTTCCTAGATACTTTTCAATTTAACCTTAGATTTTTAGACATGACATTTATGGCAAGGACTCATCTTCCTGTCATGTTGTCTTTTCTAATATCAGAGAAATGGCTAATAGGTTATGACAGATTCACTTCCCCCTCTGGTGTGTCTTATATTCTGACTATGCTCAAATGATTCATACCAAAAGGCTGTTCAAACCACATCAACCATAGTTAAAACAATTTATATAGGCAAAGAAGAATGGGAAAGTGGGATAAAAAGTTAACTATGCTTATGTACATATTTATATATAAATGTATATATGTCCTTTAAGGTCAACATGAAAGACTGGATGGTTTGCTAAGAAATATTAGTGACAATAAAACCAATAACAAAAACTATTATTCAACAGACAGTAATATGAAAGGAGAAATGAAACAGAGATAGGAATCGTTAGAAAGAGCATTCAGAGTGCAAGAAAAGGGCAGAAGGACAAGAGTAGAAAGGAGAAACATAGTATTTGTCACCCACTTTTTTTGATACGTGAATACAATACTGTTATATCTCGAATATGAGAACAGCTGGCTCTAACATCAGGTCAAAACACTACTGTTTCACGACTGGGAAATAAAGTCATTTTTCAGCTCAGGATCACGGCTTGAACAGGGTCTGTTGCCATCTCTCACTCTGTCACAGAGAGTTCAATGGGATCGTTCTATTTTCTTTACCTAGTAGAGTACAGTCTCTTTGTTGCTATCACTATTCATAGCACTGTGGTGTTAACATTAAACTATATTTCAGAACTCAGCTTTATTTTAGAAACATCCAACAAATAGCATAGTGTTTTGCGCACAGTAGGCACTCAACAATAATTAATGGATAAAGGAACAGGGTTCTCCTTTCACTGAAAAGAAACAGCTGTTTTATTCTTCCCTTCTTAAATATTCTACAAAAGGAAAAGATTCTGGTAACTTTAATTTAACTCTGAGACCAAGTAGAAGAGAAGTCAAAGAAAATATAAAGGGAAAAAGTAGAAATAGCTATGAATGTACTAGTACATTATAGTAAGAATGAAAGTATATAAATCACATATCCAGCAAAAATAATTTTTGAAGACAAATGATGGAAAATGCATTATAAGCTTTACTGCTCCAAGGACATTTTCATAGAGTATACATTTTCCATTTATTTCTTTAAGGTTAATTCAACACCTAATTACCAAAGCCAATTCAAAGCAAACAGAAAAGTACAATGAGCCACAAACAAAAGTATTGGCTCAAGAGGCTAATATTAATTCAATTTTCCAATTTTCCTTCCTAGCAGCTTTCCTGGTGTTCGCTAGCTTATGCTAACATAGATTCTGTTGGCTCTGGAACTGAAATACAATGTTGGCATAATTACTTTTCTAAGAATAGCAATGGTCACTACAATTTTTCTAAGCAGTTCCTAACCTTACACATTGTCAGTAATTTGCAAATCCTTGGAAATAACACAATGTATAAATTTAATACAGTTGGAACCTGTGTTAAGGTTAGCCAAGTTCAATTTCCCTTAATTCTAAAACACCAAGAACTAGAGCATCCACACAGTCCATGAAAAGATTTCCTTGTAACTTTTCCACACCAGTGCCAGTTGGAACCATTCTTTTTTTTTCTAGAATTTTTTAAATTTTTTTTATTTTTTAAATATATTTTATTGATTATGCTATTACAGTTGTCCCATTTCCCCCCTTTATTCCCCTCCACCCTGCACACCCCCTTCCACCCACATTCTCCACCCCCTTTAGTTTGTGTCCATGGGTCGTATATATAAGTTCTTAGGCTTCCACATTTCCTACACTATTCTTAACCCCCCCCTGTCTATTTTCTACCTACCATTTATGCTATGTATTTTCTGTACCTTTCCCCCACTCTCTCCCCCTCCAACTCTCCTGTTAATAACCCTCCATGTGACCTCCATTTCTGGTGGTTCTGTTCCTGTTCTAGTTGTTTGCTTTGTTTTTGCTTTTGTTTCAGGTGTGGTTGTTAACAACTCTGAGTTTGTTGTCATTTTACTGTTCATATTTTTTATCTTCTTTTTCTTAGATAAATCCCTTTAACATTTCATATAATAAAGGCTCGGTGGTGATGAACTCCTTTAACTTGACCTTATCTGACAAGCACTTTATCTGCCCTTCCATTCTGAATGAAAGTTTCGCTGAATAGAGTAATCTTGTATGTAGGTCCTTGCCTTTCATGACTTGGTAATACTTCTTTCCTGCCCCTTCTTGCCTGTAAGGTCTCTTTTGAGAAATCAGCTGATAGTCTCATGGGATTCCCTTGTAGGTAATTGTCTCCTTTTCTCTTGCTGCTTCTAAGATTCTCTCCTTATTTTTAATCTTGGGTAATGTCATTATGATGTGCCTTGGTGTGTTCCTCTTTGGGTCCAACTTCTTTGGGACTCTCTGAGCTTCCTGGACTTCCTGGAAGTCTATTTCCTTTGCCAGATTGGGGAAGTTCTCCTCCATTATTTGTTCAAATAAGTTTTCAATTTGTTGCTCTTCCTCTTCTCCTTCTGGTACCCCTGTAATTCAGATGTTGGAACGTTTAGAGATGTCCTGGAGGTTCCTAAGCCTCTCATTTTTTTGAATTCTTGTTTCTTCATTCTTTTCTGATTGAATGTTTCTTTCTTCCTTCTGGTCCACACTGTTGATTTGAGTCCAAGTTTCCTTCCCATCACTATTGGTTCCATGTACATTTGCCTTTATTTCACTTAGCATAGCCTTCATTTTTTCATCTAATTTGCGACCAAATTCAACCAATCCTGTGAGCATCCTGATTAGCAGTGTTTTGAACTGTGCATCTGATAGGTTGGCTACCTCTTCATGGCTTAGTTGTATTTTTTCTGGAGCTTTGTTCTGTTCTTTCATTAGGGCCATTTTTTTTTTTTTTCTTGGCTTGCCTGTTACGTATAAGGGGCAGAGCCTTAGGTGTTCACCAGGGCAGGGCAACCCACGTTGCTGCGTTGTGGTGCTGTCTGTAGGGAAGGGGTCTGAGAGGGAACAATGTTGCTTGCTCTGCTCTCTTCCAGCTTTCAGTCACTTCCCCCACTACCCACAAGCAAAGTGGGCACTTCTGTGCTGATTCCTGGGTGGGGGGGCTTGTGTACATTCTAGGACCCTATGGGTCTCTCCAATGAACTCTCCTGTGAGGCTGGGAGTTACTCCTGCTGCTGCTTCAACCCCCACAGGTGTTTTCAATCGGTAGTTTGAGGCTTTATTTCCCCGAGCCAGAGCACTGGGTTGCACAGTCTGTTTCACTCCCCAGCCGTTCCTTTATCTGCATGCGAATGTGGGACAGCCCGCTCCTTGCTGAGTCAGCCCCTCCTACAGGTCTGGATGAATGTGTCTTCTTTAACTCCTTGGTTGTCGGACTTCTATACAGTTCAATTTTCTCTCAGTTCCGGTTGTTTTTTGTTTTTAAATTGTTGTTGTCCTTCTTTTGGTTGTGTGAGGAGGCACAGTGTGTCTAGCTATGTCTCCATCTTGGCTGGAAGTCTGGAACCATTCTTAATAAGACATTTATTCAGATTTTGCTGCAGGTCTCTACCATGCAAGTACCATCTTTACTGTGAGGACAACGAATTTTTTTAAATATACTTTGCATACTATCAAAATTTAAGTGTGCAATTTAGATGATTTTATTATATTCATAGGTTTGTGCAACCATCACTACAATCTACTTTTATAACTTTGTCTCCCTGAAAAGAAACTCCATACCCATTAAAAGCTAATTCTCATCCCTCCCAACTGCTACCTCCGCCCTACCCAATCCCTGCCAACCACTAATCTACTTTCTATCTTCTATGGATTTGCCTATTGTGGACATTTCATATAAATGGAGTCATACAATATGTGGCCTTTTGGGTCTGGCTTCTTTCACTTAGCATATTTTCAAGTTTCATCCATGTTGTAAAAACTTTTTTTTTTTAAAGCAATTTTTTTTTAAAGATTTTATTTATTTATTTTCAGAGAGAGGAGAAGGGAGGAAGAACAATGTATGGTTGCCTTTCACATGGCCCTCACTGGGGACCTGGCCCGCAACCCAGGCATGTGCCCCGACTGGGAATCAAACTGGGACCCTCTGGTTCCCAGCCCATGCTCAATCCACTGAGCTACACCAGCCAGGCCCATGTTGTAAAAACTTTTAATAATTTATTTTTATTGCTATATAACATTCCATTATATGGATATACCACATTTTATTTATCTATTTCTCAGTTGTAGACATTTGGGTTGTTTCCACCTTTAGGCTATAATAAGTAATGTTGTCATGAACATTTGTGTACAGGTTTTTGTGTGGATGTATGGTTTCATTTCTCTTGGGTATATACCTACGAGTGGTATTGCTCGGTCATTTGGTAACTATATACAGAGATATATTTAACATTTTGAGGAACTGTCAGACTATTTTCCAAAGTGACTGCACCATTTTATATTCTCACCAGCAGTATATGAAGGTTTGAATTTTTCCATGTCTTCACAAGGCTTCCATTATCTGTTTTTTAAAATTGTAGCTACCCCAATGGGTGTGAAGTGATATCTCATTGTGGTTTTGATTTGATTTTACTTCCCTTAGCAACTAACAGTTGACCATATTTTCATGTGCTTTTTGGCCACTTGTATATCTTATTTGGAGAATTCTCTATTAAATTCTTTGCTCATTTATATTGCTTTTTAATTATTGAGTTATAAGAGTTCTTTATATATTGTAGATACAAATCCCTATCAGTTATATGCAAATGTTTGCAAACATTTTCTCCCGTTATGTGGGTTGTCTTTTCACTTTTTGAGTGGTATCATTTGCAGCACAAAAGTTTTTTTGCTTAAATGAAGTCTAAAGCATCTACTTTTATTTTGTCACTTACGGTTGTGGTATCATAACTATATTAGTTTTTACTAATACAGAATATCTACTGCTAAGGCACTTTGTGGTTCTAGTGGGAAGAAAGCATGAATTATTGTTATTAGCTGTAGATTAAAAAGTTGGGTCATTTAAAAAAATTACAATACTGCAACTGACAGAAAAACCTTTCAAAAATACCTGAGATGTGCTATCAGCTACTTTTTAATAATCCATAGAAATAAGGGAGAGAACCTGTGGAACTGAAATCCACAGATGATATGCAATATTTATTTTAGATATAGTTTTAAACACCCCCGCCAGACCCCTGACCAGAATTGCTAAGAAGTAGATGACTTGTTTGATCGAGTTTTATTTCTTCTCCCTGAATTTGTACCACCATCTGGTAGATATTTCCACATGCCTTAAAAGTTGCCCAAAGAAAAAAGGCAAACAACAGTACAAGTAGCCTGAATAAATCTCAAGGTAGACAGTGAGCTCCTAAAAAATACATAATTCCTAATGAATCAGTGACTGGTTTTGTTCCTCCATTCCATATTCTAGCCATTGGAAAGTCATTGTGAAAACCTTTGTAAGTAACATATTTAAAAATAATATATTTGCTGAGATGAAGAAATGGCAAATGACAAAATCAAATTAACCGATTTATCAGCTAGGCAAAAAAAGATAGACATAGGCATTAGTTTTGCATCACATTGTAAGAAGCAATAGGTAGGACTAAACGTCTTTCCTTCCTCCCATCTCTGCATTTACAAATCCTTCAGTTATTCAACAACTGGGTACTTAATATCTAGTATGGGCTATAGGCATGCAAATTAATAGTACATAACCCCTGACTTAAGAGTCTGCAGTTATTTAAGATCAAGTCAACTACTACTTCCTTCATGAAGCCTTCTCAGGGCCCTCCAATTTGGAGTAATCTTTTCCACTACTTATCTTGGATATGACTTTATCATCACTTCCGTTGGAAAGATATAACCCTCTACTTTCTGGCATAGTTGCTTATAAACACATCTTGTCCATCACTAAACTATAAACCCCTGTGGGCAGGATCTGTGTACAAGTCACCCTCCTGACCACCACATTACCCTGTACCTGAACACACAATAAAATTTAGCTGAGTCAATGAAGTTTTAAAAAAATCAAATTTAGAAACACCAGTAGAAGATTAATATACATCACATCTTTCACAAAAATTACATACATGAATTATTAATCCAGAAGCTTATTACCTTAGTCTGGAATACCAGCTATTCTAGTTTTCATATAAATGGTTTCTTCTCATCTTCAGCAATATGCCAAGAAGGGGTGGGTACATTTTTAGAATATTTCAGCTTAAGTGAAAGAAACTCAAAACACTAGAAACAAACAAACAAACAAAAAAACAAAAACAAAACATGGGGAAGTTATATTTGAGGGCTATATGTAATGACTAAAGAGTATTTTTTTTTCTTTGAATTTAGAAAAACTTTCCTCAGATCTACCCCAAATAGGCAAAACACCCATAAAGCAAACAATTAAATACTAAATTGACTATTTCTCATTCAACATAAAATTCCAGAGTCATCTTTAGTGCTTCCCCGTCCTTTATCTCCTAATTAATTTATATATTTAGCAACCTTTTAAAACATTTAAATAATTTTAAAAAATTTTAGAATAGTTGTAGAGATACAGAAATCTTTTTCTCCTATTATTAACACCTTACACATTAGTATGATGCATTTGTTATAATTAATGAACCAACATTCATATATTATTTTTAACTAAAATCCATGCTTTATTCAGATTTCCTTAGTTTTAACCTAATGTCTGTTTTCTGTTCCAGGATCCCATCCAAGATACCACTTTATATTTTGTAGTCATGTCTCCTTAGGCTCTTTTTGCTGTGACTCTTTTTCAGATTTTCCTTTTTCTTAAAAAATGATTTTGACATTCTTGAGGAATCCTGGTCAGGTGTTTTAGAGAGTATCTCTCAGCTGCAATTTGTCTGAGGTCTTCCTCATGACTATATGAGGGGCACGGGTTTGGAGAGGAAGACCACAGAAATATAGTGCCATTCTCATTATATGACATCAGGGGTGCATGTTATGAACATCAGTTGTCTCTACAGACATTAATCTTCATCATCTGGTGAAGACCTTGTTTGTCAGGTTTCTCCACTGTACAGTTATCCCCTACACCTTTCCATGCTGTGCCTTCTGGAAGGACGTCACTATGCATGGTGCACACATAAGAAGGAGGGGCTTATGCTCTACCTCCTTGAGGGCAAAGTAGCTACATAAATTATTTTGGAATTCTGCATGAAAGATTTGTTTGTTCCCATCTATTTGCTAAAGATTTTTCTATTTTTCCCATTTATTAATTTATTCAATCATTTATTTGCATCAGTATAGACTCACCTGTATTTATGGTGGGGTTATAATACAATAGTACTTTATTTTGTTACTCAAATTTTTCCAGCTTTGACCATTGGGAACTCATTCGGTTGGCTCCTGTGCCCTTTAACATGTCCCACCATTGTGTTTCTTTTGAGCACTTGTTTACTTTCTGGCATACCAGATACTTCAAGATTATATTGTATATTTCCTGTCCTAGCCCCAGAATCAACCATTTATCCAAGGATCTTTAGTTCATTTTATTGGAGAAAGGTATCAGGATCCAAAAGCTATGTGGTAAGTATGCTCGATGCAACCTGAGTGCCACTGCTTCGACAGCCAGTTCTTTTTACACTTTTTTCTCCAATTCCTGAATCAAAATGTTGCACAAGCAACCCTAAGATAGAGCCTAGGAAGGATATTAGACTGCCCCAAGCCTTACAAATAATCTTAGGGAAGCTCACTCTCATGGATCATTTTCAGCCTCAACAAAAGACACTGTCACAATTTCTTATACATAGTGAACACATACACCTCATTCAGTACTCATTTAATGGTACACTTTGCTGTCTCTTATAGAATCACAGAATGTTAGAACCAGAAAGGGCCTCAGATAATACTGAATTCATTTGTTCACTCATTCACCAACACGTATTATGACTTTCTATGGGCTGGGCATGCATGACTCTAGAAGATGAGGATGTGACAGAACACAAAGCCAGACACAGTTCCTGACATCATGGCGCTTATGGTTTGGTGACAATACTGAATATAAATTTTAAAATATCACATCAATAACTACAACCATGCAACTGTGCTAAGTGTATAAGGAAGATAAATGATATGATATAGTACTAACAGGGAGACTAGAACTGTTGTGGATTAGGATTCAGGGAAAGTTTCCCTACAGAAGCTAAGATCAGGTGGAATAGGAAGTATCTAGGTTAGAGGCAGCAGGAAGGCAATTCCAAACACAGGAGAAGCACGTGTAAGGGTCTGTGGCAGGAGGGAGTGTGCTCAGAGAGCTGGGGGAACCTGGCAAAAGATGAGGACAGAAGGGAAGCAAGAACTAGACCACAAGTTCCTGCCAGCAGTGGTAAAGATTTGGTCTATATTTTAAGAGAAATGGAAAGTTCCTGAAATAAAACTCATTAGAGGTTAACGCAGGGTGGCGTGGATAGGAACGTCTAGAGATTCATGTTGTACAAAAACCATTCTGGTTGTTATGGGGAGAATGTGTCATGGATGGGCAGGAAGCTGCAGGAGGAGGTGAGCAGTCAGGAGAATACTGCTGCAAAGCACAGAGAGGATGCTGGAGAGCTTGACTGGAGTGGTGGTAGTAGAGATGGAGAGAAGGAGGCAAAGCTGAGGACTATGTATGAAGCAAAATTGAAAGGACTCCGACATTTTGTGCATGGAGGAAGAGAAAAGACAGGTTAAGGGCAAGACCTAGCTCTCTGGTTTTGGACAATTTAGATGGATGATGGATGGCAATGTCATTCACTAAGAAAACGCTGAAAGGAGACCAGGTTTGACAGGGAAGGCCATGAGTTCAGTTTAGTTAAATTTGAGGCATTTCTGAGACATCCAAATGGAAAAGCCAAAAAGACTGTTGGATTTAAAAATCTGGATCTCAGGGTTAGTGACAGAAATGTGATATAGTTTACAGTTTTATAGGTGATAACTGAATCCATGAGCATGGATAAAATAGTCTAGGAAAGTGTACAGAATGGAAAGGGACACTGGGCAAGTCAAGTTACCCACAAAATAAGATTAATAATAATTCCTATTCCACAAAACTGTAGTCAGGATTAAATGTCATCACATATGGGAAAGCAAGTGGTAAACTGGAAGCACCAACTCTGTTAATTATTACTGTTAAAATTGGGCATTTAATAAAAAACAATCCTATAGGATATGTACAATAGTTTACCTTCTCAGGCTCAGCCACTTAGGATATAGTGTGTATAGCATTACTCACTACTTGAAAAACACTAAATCTCTGCTAATTATATTAAAGGACTAACAGCTATTAATGATATGAAAAACAACATTGCTTTAATATTATCTCATTTTCCTAACTACTAACCTACATGTGGAAGATGAGGCATAGGGGAAGAAAGAACAAGGGTGCAGGAACAGCCCACATATCCTGGCCTCCACCACACTACCTTTCTTTCAATTGTCTGCTCTCTATAGAACACCACCGGGAATAACTTGTTACAACCATAAAAATCCCAAACAGTATAACTTTTGGAAAAAACCTGTCTGATTTTACCAACACTCTCTTGAAATATACATTAACTAATTAAAGATAAAGTAACATCTTCATTATAGAAACTGACTCTTGAATAAGAAAAACATCTAATACAAAGAATTATTTGCTTACTACATTGTGGTCATCCACTCAATGCTATTTTCAAAGGGGCTGTCCTCCAGAAAAGAGAATTAGCTTCTTTCTATAGAACTGGATATGTTTTTTTAAAAACTAGATTCTATCCATATTGTAATCAGATGCAAACTCTTTAGGATACAATTGTGACATGTCAGTTTTCATAAAGGTAATCTCAGAAACACAGAGATTGCAGATATGCAAGAATCTGATTCCAAAAATGTTGTTTCCTAAAATTATAGAGAACTGCCCATAGGCACCTGGATGTGGGGTCTGAAATTCAGCCTGTACTTCTCTCACAAAGTCTTGTGACCAGAAGAGGCAGGGCTAGGGTAGCTTGCATAAAGGCTTCAGGGGTGGGGAGTGCCCAGACTTGGTACCTTCGGCACCCTATAGGTGACAGTAGCACTGCAGAAGAATCACATACAAGAGCAGCTGTTTGGGCTCCAAGGCAAACACTTCAGTCTTTTAGGATCTAATCTGGGTTCAGAAAGTACTCTTGAAAAGAAGTTTATGACAAAAGCAACTATTAAAATACTTTTATTACACTAGCAACACTATCCTCAGCTACTAAGACAGTTTGATTTTCTTGTTGAAGCCCTTCAAATGACACTACACTGGACATATAAAGTCATGACACACTAATACCCGATGCATTTTGAAACATTAAATATAAAAACTCATAAGGGACTTCCACACAAGATGGAGGTGTAGGTAGATACACTTTCCTTCCTTGCACAACTGAAAGGACAACAACAAATTTAAAAACAAAAAAATAACCAGAAATGCCAGAATATCAAACTGTATGGAAGTCTGACAACCTAGGAGTTAAAGAAGAAGCACTTATCCAGACTGGTAGGAGGGGCAGAGGTGGGCAGCCTGGGTGGAGAAGATGTGTGGCAAGGAAGCAGACCAGGCAGTCCCACATTCACTGGTGGATAATCTGGGAAGAACAACTAGGGGGTGACACAGACCATGCAACCCAGGGTTCCAGTGTGGAAAAATAAAGCCTCAACCTCTGACTGTAAAAACCTGTGGGGGTTGCAGCAGCAGGAGAAACTCCCAGCCTCACAGGAATTTGCTGGAGAGACTCATGGGGTCCTAGAATGTACACTAATCCACCCACCCAGGAATCAGCATCAGAAGGGCCCAATCTGCTTGTGGATAGCAGAGAAAGTGACTGAAAGTAGGCGGAGAGCTCAGCAAGCAACTTTGTTCTCTCTCTGACCCCTTTCCCACATACAGTGCCACAACCCGGATAAATGGGTGGCCCCACCCTGGCAAATACCTAGGGCTTTGCCTCTTACAATGTAACAGGTGTGCGAAGATAAAGAAATATGGCCCAAATGAAAGAAGAGATCAAAACTCCAGGAAAAAAACTAAGCCACGAGGAAATAGCCAACCTATCAGATGTAGAGTTCAAAACACTGGTTATCAGGATGTTCACAGGATTGACTGAGTAAGGACGCAAAATAGAAGAAAATGTGAAGGCTATACAAAGTGAAATAAAGAAAAATATTCAGGGAACCAACAGTGAAAGGAAGGAAACCAGGACTCAAATCAATGATTTAGATCAGAAGGAAGAAATAAGCATTCAATCTGAACAGAATGAAGAAACAAGAATTCAAAAAAAATGAGGAAAGGCTGAGGAACCTCCAGGACAACTTTAAATCTCCAACATCCAAATCATGGGGGTGCCAGAAGGAGTAGAGGAAGAGCAAGAAATTGAAAACTTACTCGAAAAAACAATGAAGGAGAACTTCCCTAATCTGGGAAAGGAAACAGACTTCAAGGAAGTCCAGGAAGGTCAGAGTCCCAAAGAAATTGGACACAAGGAAGTCCAAGACATATCATAATTAAATTACCAATACACATCATAATTAAATTACCCAAGATTAAAGATTCAGAGAGAATCTTAAAAGCAGCTAGAGAAAAGGAGACAGTTATCTACAAAGGAGTTCCCATAAGACTGTCAGCTGATTTCTCAGAAGAAACCTTGCAGGCAAGAAGGGGCTGGAAAGAAAAGTATTCCAAGTCATGAAAGGTAAGGACCTACATCCAAAATTATTCTATCCAGCAAAGCCATCATTTAGAATGGAAGGGCACATAAAGTGCTTCCCAGATAAAGTTCAAGGAGTTCATTTTCACCAAGCCCTTATTATATGAAATGTTAAAGGGACTTATCTAAGGAAAAGAAGATCAAAACTATGAATAGTAAAATGACAACAAACTAATAACTATCAACAACTGAACCTAAAAAGCAAAAACAAAAGCAAACTAAGCAAACAACTAGAACAGGAACAGAATGACAGATATGGAGATGACATGTAGCGTTATCACCGGGGGCAAGTAGGGGAGATAGTGGGGGGGAAGTACAGGGAATAAGAAGCATAAATGGTAGGTACAAAATAGGGGGAGGTTAAGAATAGTATAGGAAATGGAGAAGCCAAAGAACTTATATGTAGGACCCATGGACATGCACTAAGGTGGGGGAATACTGGTGGGAGGGGTGGTGCAGGGTGGAGGGAGATAGAGGGGAGAAAAAAATGGGATACTGTAATACCATCATCAATAAAATGTACTTAAAAAATAAAAACTCAAATAACTTTAATTTTACCAAATACTGTGGTGGAAAAAAAATCAAATAGTAAAAACAACTCTGTAGAAGCTTTTTAGGAAAAGAGGTAGAAAACATTCTCATAGTACTGGGTTGGCCAAAAAGTCAATATGGTTTTTTCTGTAAAATAAAAGACACATTTTTCATTTTCACCAATAACTGTATTGAGTTGGATAGTTTGAGTATGTCAGCTGTGTCCCATGTGGTATAACATTGATTGTTCTCAATTAATGTCTCAATTTGATCCCTAGCAACTTCAAATGGTCTACCCAACCATGGAGCACCATGGTTCAGCGAGAAACTCCAGGATGATACTTCACAAACCATTTTTGACACATTGAATCATTCACGGCACCTTCTCCATATACTGCATGAATCTTTTTTGCATTTCAGTTGCATTTTTACCTTTCATGAAATTATAAAGCATAATATGCTGAAAACATTGCTTATTTTCTTCCATCTTTGATATTAAAATGGCTGCATATTCACCAATTTTAATTACATTTTTTTAAACGCATACTGATATAACAGCTGTCACAATACAACCTAACAAAATTGTTTTGAATGAAGGTAAAGACAACCAAGAGCTACTAGAGCCATCTTACAGAAAAAAACCAAACTTTCTGGCCAACCCAATAGATGTGGGACTGTCGTAGAAAGTAGGTGTGGAACAACCCAAAGACCTCCGTTCGAATCTTGGGTCTGATCTCAACTGTTGTTTGGTATGAAGTCACTTAACCTCTTTCAACTTTAGTTTCTTCACTTGTATAAAGTGGACTGAACTAAATTATTTCTAAAGCCTCCTCCAGCTCTGACATTCTAAAATTCTACAATTGTCATCGTTACAAATCTCCTTGTCTTTGTGTAATCTTCTTCATTTTCTATACCATAGTTATTATTTAATCACATTTTTGTCCTCCTTATCCTGGTATTTCTTACCATTTGTCTCCATACTAAAATAACCACCTCCCTTATTCATTAATTAACGTATAATCCTCTCATCTTCAAACCTGTTCAAACTCCCTTAAAAATTTTTCATTAGCAATTATAGTTGAGCCCTGAACAACATGGGCTTGAACTCCGTGGGTCCATCTGTCCATGAACTCAGAATGTGTTTTTCTTCCTTATGATTTTCTTAATAACACTTTATTTTCTCAAGCTTACTTTATTGTAAGAATACAGTATATAATACATATAATGCACAAAATATGTTAATCTACTGCTTATATTATCAGAAGGTAATTAATAGTTAAGGTTTGGGGGAGCCAAAAGTTATATACGGATTTCTGACTGTGTGGGAGGGTCAGCACCCCAAACCCTCACATTGTTCAAGGGTCAACTGTATTCACTGAAAAGCTCAAAGACTCAATTATCTCTTCGCCCATTGCCCAAATTCTGCCAGACCACTTGGACTAGGTTAAATACTCCAGCCCATGTTCAGGCAATCAATAAGCATTTATAATTCTAAGCAGCGGGGAAGATTTACAAAAAGTTAAAGGCATCTAGGAGGAAAATTGGTAGACAGTCAAACCAGGAGAGAATAATTCTGAATACATAAATGAAAAGGAATAGGGTACATATAGTAGAAGTAAACTCTACGAGGTCAGAGCAGGAGAAATCTCAGTATAGGCTGGAGTTAGTTCGTCTTGAGAGAAGAATACCGATTGAATTGTCAGAAGAAACCTCTCCATGAGGGGAAAAGCACACAGAAACCTAGGTACTGAGCAAGTATAAGTCTGAAAAGCCTTTCCAGGTGTTTTCTTTATTGTAAAGATGAGAGATGGTCAAGGGAACAAGATTCCCAGCCAAAGATTTTAGTTACAGGTTTCTAAATATTCAATACTGTGAAGCGTCTCAAATACAGCAAAGTGAAAAAATATCTTGTTAGAAGAATGTTCCTGTCAATCTAAGTAAATTCTTCAAATACTCTAGCTGAAGGTGCCATCATTCTCATGAATGACCTCAGAAACGTAGGCAAGGAAGGGCACTTAGCCTGCCAAGATATCAAACATAGCTCAAGCATCTCCTCAGTTCCCCTTCATGCCATGGTCTCATTGTCCCTGAGGCCAATCAGAGGCACTGTGGGTTAGGGGGAGATCCTCCCCAGTGACTGCTAATTGGCCATATACCCTGAGTTACTGGATTTTTCACTACTTTCAAACTTGGATGAAATCCTACACCAGAGCATGGAATCTAGCTTTCCAAGTGGCTATTGGTGTAATAGGATGACAAAGCTCAGAACTGTGAGTCAACGCCACAGAGTGACTAGATAATGGGAAACAGCAGGAAGAAAGGGGCCAGGCATTAAAAGCCCTCTCCTCTCTGCTCCCACGAAATTTTCATCCGTCCTACCTAGAGATATCTATCACACACGGCCAAGCATATGTACTTGTTGAACAACCAGCTGAATCTCTGAGGCTCATCATGACACAGTTGCCAGCTTGGTAATCCAATCACCTTACTTGTTTCTCATAGCTTCTTACTTCTCGCCTCTTTTCCCTCACCCTCACTGCTTTAGGATTATACCTCCAAATAAATCTTCACTTAACTCCTGCCTCAAGCTCTGGTTTCTAGACAACTCAGGTTAAAAACAGCAACAAGGCCAAAAAGAAGTAAAGGAAAGAATCTTGAATTAGAAATTGAGACACACTGATTCTAATCTTGCTATATAACTGGCTCTATTAATTAGCTATTTGACCTTAAGCAAGTAACATTCTGAAACCTGTAAAGTGGGACAGGAGTTAGAGGGAGAGAGACTAGTCTAAGTGACTGCTGGGTTGCCTCCAGCTCCAATGCTGGATGATCCTCAGGAATTACACAACCCAAAGCCTCAAATAACCCATTAGAAGACAGGTCAATTGAAAAACCATGGAGTCCTACTATATCCTAATTTATTTGCCTATAGCAATAGTTTGGATCAGCCTTATGTAATATAACTAAGTGAATCTTCGGCAAAATTCTCTTGGCTCTGAAACTGGGCCATTTTCATTACAGCAGCCAATGTTTTTTGATATGTGACAGGATATTTCTCAACTTAACCAAATATCACAAATTCAATAAAACCAGGCCACAGAAGGACTAATGAGAGTTAGAAGACCACATCTGTTCTGTGGAAAAGTTGTAAATATAAAAGTATTTTTTTAACCAGTACTATCAAGTGAAAGAAGCCAGTTACAAAAGACTGTGGTATTTCAAAAGACATATGGTACGATTCACTTCATATGAAATGTCCAGCACAGGAAAACCCATAGAGACAGAAAGTAGATTAGTGGTTGCCTAGGACTGGGAGCTGGAGAAATGGAGAGTGACTGCGAGTGGGCATGGGATTTCTTTAGGGAATAATGAAAATATTCTAAAATTAGACAATGGTAATGGTTGCACAACCCTGAATATACTAAAAAACACTGAATTATATATTTTAAAAGTACAATACGTAAATTATATACTTTAAATAAATGATATGCAAATTATATTTCAATAATGCTATTTAAAAAGTAATGGGGCTGTTTTACTGTGGGGAGTGAACTAGCTCAAAGGCAAAAAAAAAAATGTATAAGAAACAAAGCATTTCTCTCTAAGGACAGAGAATTGTGCAAAAAAAAACCCCAAAAACATTTCTTTCAAAAAGGCTCTGGAAGAGGTGAACACAGTAACTTCACTCAGTTTCTGTTTGCACTAAATTCCCCCAAGTAGCAAAGAGCCAGAGTCTCCGGGGATGGACTGCAGAAAGAAGTTGGAAATTTCTGCAACTGACAGAGGAGTTTCAGGGTGAGCAAGTGCAGGGGGACACAAGTGCAAGGGACCCTCCACGAGCAGCAGTCACAGACTACACAAGGCACCTGGGAGAGACAGTGGGTTATTCAATTCGACAGAACATTATTTACAAGGTACTGTTTTAACAGCAGTAGTAAAAAGAGGAAAACAAAAATGACATGAATAGATTCTCACTCCCTTCTCTACTTCAAAGAAGCTGCAATCTTAAGAGGAGAACATGCACACTGCAAGGCCAGGTGAATAAACGCTATGACAGAGTCTGACTAGGCACCAGAAGGGTTTTAGAAGGCTTCATAGACAAGTTGGCATTTTCTCTGGGCCTCAAACATTTGAGAATATAGTTCAATATGCTACCATATCCCAGGAAACTAAAAAAATATTTAGAACCATTCAAAGAAGATAACAAATGCAAACACTAAAATATTCTACTGTATTTAAAACTGATACCCTTAGTATGGGTCACTACACTTCAGGAGAGGTAGAGTAAAACTTTATTTTTATAGAGACAAATCTGACATGTCCTTGGCTTCAAATTCAGAAGTACCTTTTTTAAAAGGTATTTAAGGTTCCGAGTTAGTGCCTGAATGCTTGGCTACAAGAACAGCCAAAAGTGCTAAAGAGCTGCAGTCTGATCAGATGGCTGTTTGTAGGAAAAGCCTTCCTCTGATTTGCTAACAATGTCTATGAGCACAAAGGAGAAGAGGAAAAAAGAACAAGATAAGGGAAAGGGAGAGAGCTGTCAGGCAGCAACCGAGACTGGAAGCAGAAGCGGAGACTGCAAAGGATGACAGGGCCGGTGGCAAGGTTGCAAGTGGCAGACACTGGAATAGAAGACAGTTACAAAAGAGGGAGGAAAAAAACTCATTCTACAGTCTAAGCCAACAAAGAGTTATCAGCTCATAAACAGCCCTTGGAGGCTGGGGAGAAGAGAAAGGGAAGAGTACCTAGGGACACAGGCATCCACGCAGAAGCCTGCCAATCTGCAGCTGAAGGGCCCCTGGGGAGAAGGGGCTGTCCACAGTGCAGAGCTATATAACAGTCATGAGCTGCACAGTGACATTTCAATCAAAGGGGGACCACATATACAACATTGGTCCTCTATGCTTATAATGGAGCTGAAAAATTCCTATTGCCTAGTGATATCGTAGCCTTCCTAAGACTGTAGTGCAACACATTAGTCACATTTTTGTGGTGGTATCAGTGTAAACAAACCTATTGTAGGATCCAAGATGTCAGCGGAGCTGGTGGATGTTACACTCACCTCCTCCCAGGGCCAAACTGGAATTACAACTAAAGTATAGAGCAAGCAACTGAACTAGCTGAAGAGAAGTCTTATAACCAAGGATGTACAAAAGAAGCCACATTGAGACTGCTAGGAAGGTCGGAGATTCGAAAAGGGCTGGTGCTGCTCCCATGGGCAGTGGGTGAGATTCTGGACGAGTATCTCAGCTGCAGGTGTTCCTTCTGAGAAGTGTGGAGTCTCAACCCCAAGCCAGGCTCCCCAGCCTAGAGCACCAGAATGGAAAGAGGCACCCACATAATATATGGCTGTGAAAAGCAGCGTGGAATTCTGTCCACTAGGAAGAGAGAACAGTCTGCTAGAGAAATAGGTGCCCTCTTAAAGGGCCATTGCACAAAATCTCATTCACAACCACCCATCCTGGGTTCCAGAGGAAGGAGGGCAGAGCGGACTACAGTCACTTGAGGAGAGACCCTCACTGCCTACCAACTAGTAGCATATAAATTGACCCACATTTTGTAGGCAGTATTTTTAAACTTTAAAGGTCAACCTATATGCAATATTTTATGAAGTTCCTGCCATTTACTACTTCCTTTCTCCGAAACTGGGAGGTGAACATGACATCCTTCATAACAATTCTAGGGCCTTCATTCAGAACAAATAATACAATTTGTCACATAAGGTGACTCTGCATCATTTTACTCAACCTGTTCTACTTTTACGTCAGTGTTGTGAAAATAAAGAGTATACCTGATATGCACTGAATAGTTTTAAGAGATAAAACTGACATCCAGAAAAATAAGGGTTTGAGCTCATGTTCTGACTCACTGTAAAGCTAAAGCATAAATTACCTATTCAGCCTCACCAATCCCTGTCTAATTCATGTTTTCTGTCTTATCTTTTCTAGTCCACGGTTGTGGGTACCCAGGCTTTTGTTTTCTATTCAAATCAGATCAAGAGATACTTAGTATATACTAGATCTAAAGCCCTGTGTGGCTGCTAGAGAGGGTCCAGAGACAGACAAGCTACTTGTCTCTGCCTTCAGAGAGCTTACAACCTCTTTTTAAAAGTTTAATACAAGCCAAAATAATATAAACTACATAGAAGTTTGCAATGCGACAGAGATTTAAAGATTGGAGAGTGCCCTCTGATGAAAGGGTGAGGAGATGGTGAAAAGAAACCAAGGGATTTAAGACGATTTCCATAGGAAAAGACTAAGAAAGACAGGCATTTTGGGGAGCAACAGTAGTCAGGAAACTAGAGGATGTGTTCAGGGAGAAGTAGTTGTCCAAATATGTCAGACTGGAGAGAACATGTTACAAAGGACTTTGAGTACTAACCTGGGAAGTCCTATAGATAACTCAGTATTATATGAGTCATCAAAAAATTTGGGGCAGGAGAATTAAGTGATAAGAACTTCACTTTGGGAAGATTTATCTGATGGAAAGTGTGAAAGAACTTGGAGATCACTAAGAAGGTTATTGCAATATTTTAGATGAGATGAAACAGCTCTCTCAAGAATAAAAATGAGAAAAGGTCAAAGAGCTTGGTAGGAATCTATGTCATTTGTTAATCAGTGTCACCCCAATTCATTCAATAAAAAGAAAAAAATAAAATAAAATTGGGGAAAGTTCCCCCATTATTTTTTTTAAAGAGGAAACAGAGACCTGAGATTTCATGAAGACGGAAAAGAAAGAAAAGTAGAGAAGGAGAGAGTACTGATACTAGGAGGGAGAGGCCAGTCATTGAATCAAAGTCCTAGGGAGAGGATGAAGCGGCCAGGTAGAGGTGTTCATCTTAAAAGGAAAAGCAACGCTTTTGTATTTCAGAGGAAGAATGACAAGAGGAGGGAGAATAAAAATACATAGAAACTGATGAACTTAAGACAAAAGAAGTTGAGGGATTTATGACAAATCATCTCATCCTTCTCAGAAAGCAGAAGACAAGTTCATCTGTGTAAAGGAATTAGAAAAAGACTGGGTGCTTGCTGTGAATGTTGGGGCACCTGGAAAAGATCAAAAGGGATGTAATAAAAAAGTATTAATTAAAAAATTGCTAAGATACCTAAAGCAAAAGCAACCAAAGGAAAAATTGTTAAAATGGTCTTATTCAAAATTAAAAACTTTTGTGCTTCAAAGGACACCTTAGGAAGGTGAAAATAAAATTCACAGAATAGTATAATGTATTTGTAAATCATATCTCTGATAAAGGCCCAGCATTGTGAATATATAAAGAACACTTCCGATTAAAAAATGAACAAAGGATCTGAATAAACATTTCTCCAAAGAAATATAAACAGCCAATAAGTACATGTAAAAATGTTCAACATCATTAGTTATTAGTGAAAAATGAGAATCAAAACCACAATATGGTACCACTCTACACTCACTAGAACGGTCATAATCAAAAACTTAAGTGGCCGTAATAAAAAATAACAAGTGTTGGTGAGGGTGTGGAGAAACTGGAACTCTCATATATTGCTTCTGGGGATGTAAAATGGTGCAGCCAATTTGGGAAATAGTTTGGCAGTTACTCAAACAGTTAAACATAAAGTTCCCATATGACCCAGCAATTTCATTCCTAGGTATACACGCAAGAGAAATGAAAAGATTTGTACATGGAGTTCACAGAAGCATTATTCATAATAGCCAAAAACTAGTAACAACTTAAATACCCATTAACTAATGAGTGAATAAACAAGCATGGAATATATTTTAAAAATGGAGTATTATTCAGCCATAAAAGGGAATGAAGTACTAATACATATTAAAACATAGATGATTCTTAATATCACACAAGTAGAAGCCATACACAAAAGACCACATATTGTATGATTCCATTTATATGAAATATCCAGAAAAGGCAAACCCATAAAGACAGAAAGTAGCTGAGTGGTGTCCAGGGACTGAAGGAACATGAGAATGGGGGAATTTCGAGTGGCTACTAAGGGGAACAGGGTTTCTTTTTTTGTGGTGATAAAAATATTCTGGAATTCCATAGTGTGATAGTTTTACAACTTTGTGAATATACTAAAAAATCACTGACTTGTACACTTTAAATAGGTGGATTTTATACGTGAATTATATCTGAAAAAAAAAAAAAGGATTGCTAGGAAGCAGTGAGTTCAGATGAACTGTATTTGGTTTTAGAATGGAATCGTGACTATCCCAGGCTGTAAGAAGTCACACAAATCAGACTGTGGGAGTTACCCTGAGCAGAGTACTGGCAAGGCAGGAACAACTGATAGTCAAAGGAATGAATAGAGCATTGTTGAAATGGATATTTATAAAAGTCCAGGCTCTTTTAAAACCTAATATAAAAAAAAAATCCAATCAGAAAATGGGCAAAAAAAAAAAAAAAAAAAAAAAAAAAAAAAAAAAAAAAAAAAAAAAAAAAAAAAAAAAAAAAAAAAAAAAAAAAAAAGAACGGACATTCCACAGAAGCTGTATACAAGTGGCAAATAAGCACGTGAAAAGATGCCTGACATCCTTAGCCATCAGGGAAATGTAAATTAGAGCCACAATGAGCTATCAGCACACATCTCAGGATGACTAAAATAAAAAATAGTGGCAACACCAAATGTTGGTAAAGATAATCTGGATTATCTATACATTGTTGGCGGGAAAGTAAAATGGAAAAGAGTTTGGCAGTTTCTCATAAAACTAAACACGAACCTACCATATAACCTAGCAATTGTATTTACCCCAGAGAAAGGAAAGCCTATGTCCGCAAACAAACCTTTACACAAATATCCGTAACAGCCTTTATTCATAGTGACCCCAAACTGGAAACAACCCAGATGCCCTTTAACCGTTACACAAGCTAAACAAGTTGTATTATAACAAGGAATACTACTGGGCAGTAAAAAGAAAACTACTGTTACATACAATAACCTGGATGCATCTCCAAGGAATTATATTGAATAAAAAAAAAATCCCAAAACTTTACATATGGTATGACTCAATTTATATGAGATTTTTTAAATGACAAAAATTAAAGAAGTGGAAAACAGATTTGTTATTGCCAAGAGCAAGGGATCAGAGGGTGGGACACAGGAAGATGGCTATAAACGGGCAATTAGAGGATCCTTGTGGTGATGGGAATGTTCTGTATCTTCATTGAATCAATGTCAACATGCTGCTTGTGATATTGGACTACAGTTTTACAAGATGTTATTATTAGGTTAAACTGGGTAAAGGGAACACTGGTCCTCTATGTATTATGTCTTACAACTGCATGTGAATCTACAATGATCTCAAAATAAAAAGTTTAATTAAAAAATAGTTTAGGTTGGTCTGGAGGCAAGCCAAATCAAAACCTGAAGTGCAGTTTTCACATCTATAATATAGGGATTGTAATATCTACTAAGGAGAACTTTAAAAATTTATGTAAAGTGAGTAGATGCTAGAACACAAGGTCTCTTATTAATAAATGGCAGTTTAATATAATTTGTAGCATACTGGCTTAGGAACTGCAAATGACTGGCCATTACCAGAGGCTTTATTATCAAGGACTGTGAATGCATAAAGGCCTTGAAGGGCACATGCATGGCAACTAACACCCACAAGCAACCCCCTGATGCAAGCTGAGCCCTCTTACCGAGAGACTCCTTCTGTTCAAGAATGCTACAAGTCATGAAAGAATGGACCTAATGTTACCTGAGCCAGAGAACTACAGTTAAGGGTCAGCTGTAGCTGGCTCTGGAGCCAGACTGGATGGATTTGAATCCCACCTCACCAAATTACTAATCATGTAACCTTTGGCAAGACAAGTGGTTCTCTGGACCTCAGCTTCCTCATGTATTATAGAATTAAAAATATAATACTTTAGCATAGCATTTCTGTAAAGTACTCAATGTTAGCTATTATTAGCAATTAAAAGGAACTATAATAATTAACTGGTGTAGTCCAACCTTTCTTGCACAGAAGGAACCACCTCAACAACATTCCCAACATCCTATTCAATCTTTACTTGATGCCACAACTAGAAAGTTATTCCTTCTAGTTTTATTCCACACTTTTCCTTTAACTTCTAAACATTAGTCTTGGTTCTGCTTTGTCATGCTATGAAAAACTTCTGGGACCTCTTCCACCCAGCACATCACATACAGTGGTACCTCAGTACTCGTCATTAATTTGTCCTGGAACTTCTGACAAGTGCCAAAACAGACAAGTACCAAACAATGACACATTTTCTCTTGCGGGGCGGCATCATGACTCATACAAGTTCTAGCAAGTGCAACAAGTCCCCAGCAAAGCACGGAGGGCTGAGACATTTTTTTTTTCTTGTGAAAATATGGACAAGTACAGGGTTTGACAAGTTCTGAAGCCAACGAGTACTGAGGTGTGACTGGTACATGGTGCCTGCAATCTCTTCAGATGGCATCTTTGGAAACTACTCTGCTCCTCTCTTGTCCTGTGACACAAGACCCATTGGTCTGAGCCGGTTTCCTCATCTCAAAAGTTAGAGTTCCAGATTAAATAGTCTCTAAGGTTTCCCCACCCAGAGGCAAGAACTATAATTTTACTTATGCCTTTGTCCAGTTATTTTGATGTATTCTCTCCAGCAGTTTTCAGTCCCCTCATTACCTGCTGCCTCATTTGGTTAACATCCTTCTTAAAATGCAATTCCCAGAATGTAACACAAAACTAACATTCTGGCAATAGTAGTCAAGTGTATTGTAAAACTCTCTCCTCCTTATTTAATGCAACATGACATAAGCATTTAGGGCTAACATTTTACTACTTGGCTTTATGAGAAGCTTACAGCTAAAATCTCTGAGTCCCTTTGCTATAAAATCTCTGAACTCCTCTTGTATACGCAGAGTTGATTTTTAGAATCTAAGATCAAGATTTTTGTATTTATTTCTGCTTAATGTCATCTTTTTAAGCTGCTTCATCATTTTAGCCCATGAAGCTCTATTTGAATCTTAATTATGTCATTTATTGTATTAATGAAGGTACATTGATCATATTCTTATCAGAAAAACACTTTTAAAATCTGTTAATATTACTACATACACAAACTCTTATAGACAAAACTGCTTCCTTACTATTAAGGCTGCATTTTTAAAAATTTCTTTCTTATTTATTTTTTAATTGTTCAAGTACAGTTTTCTGCCTTTCCCCCCACCCCAGTCCAATCCCCACCCCAGCCCTCTTCACCTCCCTCCCCCCGCCCTCCCCCATTATTGTCCATGTGTCCTCTATAATTGCTTCTGCAAACCCTTCACCCTTTCCCCCTAAAATTCCCTCCCCTCTCCCCTCTGGTCACCATCAGCCTGTTCTCAATTTCAGTGTCTTTGGTTATATTTTGCTTGCTTGTTTGTTTTGTTGATTAGGTTCCTGTTAAAGGTGAGATCATATGGTATTTGTCTTTCACCGCCTGGCTTATTTTGCTTAGCATAATGCTTTCCAGTTCCACCCATGCTGTTGCAAAGGGTATAAGCTCCTTCTTTTTCTTTGCTGGGTAGAATTCCATTGTGTAAATGTACCATAGTTTTTTTGATCCACTCATTTACTGATGGGTACCTAGGTTGCTTCTAGCACTTGGCTATTGTAAATTGTGCTGCTATGAACATTGCAGTGCATAAGTTCTTTTGGATTGGTGTTTCAGGGTTTTTAGGGTATAATCCTAGCAGTGGAATTGCCGGGTCAAAAGGCAGATCCATTTTTAGTTTTCTGAGGAAATTCCATACTGTTTTCCACAGTGGCTGCACCAGTCTGTAATCCCACCAAGAGTGCACTAGGGTTCCCTTTTCTCCACAACCCTTCCAACACTCGTTTGTTGCTTTGTTTATGATGGCCATTCTGACCTGTGTGAGGTGGTATCTCATTGTGGTTTTAATTTGCATCTCTCTGATGGCTAGCAATACTGAGCATCTTTTCATGAGTCTCTGGACCCTCTGTATGTCCTTTAGGGTATTTTTATTTTACTTTTTTAAAAAATATATTTTATTGGTTGTGCTATTACAGTTATCCCATTTTTTTCCTCCCCTTTATTCCCCTCCACCCTGTATGCCCCTCTCCCACCAGCATTCCCCTACCTTAGTTCATGTCCATGGTTAGTACATATAAGTTCTTTGGCTTCTCCATTTCCTATACCATTCTTAACCTCCCCCAGTCTATTTTGTACCGACCATTTATGCTTCTTATCCCCTGTACCTTTTCCCCTGTTTTCCCCTCTCCTCCTCCCTGCTGATAACCCTCCATGTGAACTCCATTTCTGTGAATATGTTCCTGTTCTACTTGTTTGATTAGTTCATTTTTGTTTTTTGAAGTTTGGTTGTTGTCATTTTACTGTTCATAGTAAAGATAAATCTTTACTTAGATAAATCCCTTTAACATTTCAGATAGTAAGGGCTTGGTAATGATGAACTCTAACTTGATCTTATCTGGGAAGCACTTTATCTGCCCTTCCATTCTAAATGAAAGCTTTGCTGGATAGAGTAATTTTGGATGTAGGCCCTTGCCTTTCATGGCTTTGAATACTTCTTTCTGGCCCCATCTTGCCGGCACAGTTTCTTATAGGAACTCCTTTGTAGGTAACTGTCTCCTTTTCTCTTGCTGCTTTTAAGATTCTCTCCTTATCTTTCATCTTGGGGAATGTAATTATGATGTGCTTTGGTGTGTGCTTCCTTGGGTTCAACTTCTTTGGGACTCTCTGAGCTTCCTAGATTTCCTGGAAGTCTATTTCCTTTGCCAGATTAGGGAAGTACTCCTCCATTATTTTTTCAAATAAGTTTTCAATTTCTTGCTCTTCCTCTTCTCCTTCTGGCACCCTTATGATTTGGATGTTGGAACATTTAAAGATATCCTGGAGGTCCCTAATCCTCTTTTTTTTTTTTTTTTAATTGTTTCTTCATTCTGTCCTGGCTGAATCTTTATTTCTTCCTTCTTCTCCAAACCACTGATCTGAGTCCCGGTTTCCTTCCCATCCTGTTGGATCCCTTCATTTCACTTTTCATAGCCTTCACTTTTTCCTCTATTTTGCAACCATACTCAACCATTTCTGTGAGCATCCTGATTACCAGTGTCTTGTACTCTGCATCTGATAGGGTGACTATCTCTTCATCACTTAGTTGTATTTTTTTCTGGACCTTTGATCTGTTCTTTCATTTGGACCATATTTTTCAGTCTTAGCACACCTGTTATGTAGTAAGGGGTGGAGCCTTAGGTATTCACCAGGGTAGGGCAACCCACTTTGCTGTGCTTTGGTACTGTATGTGGGGGAGGGGTCCGAGAGGGAACAATGTCACTTGCTCAGCTCTCTGCCTACTTTCAGTCACTTCCTCTGCTACCCACAAGCAAATTGGGCCCTTCTGATACTGATTCCCAGGTATGTGGTTTTGTGTACATTCTAGGACCCTTTGGTTCTCTCCAAGGAACTCTCCTGTGAGGCTGGGAACTTCTCCCCTGCCGCAACCCCACAGGTTTTTTCAGCCAGAGGTTTTAAGGCTTTATTTCATGATGATACAACCTTGGGTCATGTGGTCTGTCTCGCTCCCCAGTTGTTCCTCCTCATTTATCTACATGCAAATGTCAGATGGCCTTGTCTGCCAGCCGTCACCTCACCCACCCCAGTGCTCCAGCCACTGCCTTGCAGTGAGCCCTTTCCACCCTGGCTGCCCATCTCTGCCCCTACCACTGGTCTGGATGAATGTGTCTTCTTTAACTCCTTGGTTGTCAGACTTCCATACAGTTTGATATTCTGGCAGTTCTGGTTATTTTTTGTGTTTAAATTTGTTGTTATCCTTCTTTTTGTTGTGCGAGGAGGCAAAGTGTATCTACCTATGCCTCCATCTTGGCCGGAAGTCTAAACTTCAGGATATTTTTAAAATATCCTAAAGAGTTTAAGAGTTGCATAATCAGCCCAGCTGGTGTAGTTCAGTGGATTGAGTGCGGGCTGGGAACCAGAGGGTCCTGGTTCGGGTCCCGGTTCGGTTCCCGGTTGGGGCACATGCCTGGGTTGTGGGCCAGGTCCCCAGTAGGGGCCATGTGAGAGGCAACCATACATTGCTCTTTCTCCCTCCCTTCTCCTCTCTCTGAAAATAAATAAATAAAATTTAAAAAAAAAAAGAGTTGCATAATCAGAACTCTAAATATTTTTAAAGAGTTCTGATTATGCAAATAGACGGAAAACATGTTTTGGATCTTTCAACCTCATCAGTTCTTTTCTAATGACTCTAAACCTAGAAGTTCTAAGTGTGACATAAAGCAGTCAAAACAAAGAGCAGGATATGCCTTTCGGTGTGTTAGGACTGCCACAGGGAAGAGGAACCCAATCCATACTACCCAGCAACTGTTTGCACCTTCTCCTTACTTGTCATAACAGTGACTGAATGACTCTTTGTTAATTAAGTAAGGGATTTGGAAACATAACTAGACTCCCTTGTCCTCCCAAGGTGATAAAGGCAAAGATTATTATGGAAGTTTACTGTCACAGATAATTTAACCAGCCTTAAAAAGCTTTAGAATTGGTTCCTGCTTTACCTCCATTATAAAAACTCTAGTGGAAAGCTCAGTGTTTTTGCTTCTGTAAGACTCCAGAGTTTGCAATATTATGTTTCTTTATGTTGTACTAATTCCATATGACTATGTTCAGGTTGGAAGAAGCTCATTCCACTAATTGGACTATAAGTTTAGATGTCAGATAATGTTCTTTTCAAAAAAATCTGTGGTTTTAATGGTCTATAAGTTATATCGCAATAAAATTTTAAATTTGAAATAGAATAAAAAGTTAATCTTCTAGGTAAATCTTAGTATTTCTCTCTGTACTTACTGCATGATTTTCCCTAGAATCACTAAGTCGATAGGGACTTGTGACTAACTTTTTTTGACAACCAATTTTTACTGACTACCTGTCATAATGCTGACATGTCCTTTCTAGCCAAAATGGGAACTCTATGACATCTCACTTAAAATTTTTCCAACCTGATAGAATTTTGCAGTAATAACAATAAAACAAGCCCTAACCTATAGATTCTTTAAATTGGGAAATAGGAATCAATTAGTCTGACTTTGTAGATAAGTAATTTCACCCTAACTCCTCAGGCATTAGAAAGTTTATCTGTAAAATGAATGGGTTAGACTAAATCATTGATTTTCAGGCTGCATGCTCAAACTCGTAGGAGTAGCCCCCAAAGTAATATTGAGACTGGAAGTGTCTTCCATTTCAAAAAACTTACTTGTTACATCATCTAAATAAAATGTCAGATTTCTTTTTTTTTTTTTTTCTGAGCTGGAACTGTGGTCCTAACTAATTATGATTTTTTCATGTTGATCAGACATTCTGGCTAGCTTTGGCCAATAAAATAAGGAAACAAATTAATTATTACTTAATCTATGTAGAAGAGTAAATCTTTCAAAATTGGGAGGCCATGGGAAACAAAATTAACTTTAAAAGATCTTTGGCAAAGAAAAATGGAAATGACAGAGCTGTCACTACATATTCTTTCACTATATATATACTTTACTATATTTTCACTCTGTGTCACTATATATCCTTTCTGCTAATATTTACTGTGTGCTTACCTGTGCCAAGTTTTCCTCTAGGTCTAAGAGTTATAATGATGATATTGTGAAGTCCGTGGCCATAGTTCCATAAGGGGATCGATCTCTTAGGTGTCTTTCCAGCTGCAATATGGAAGGTCTATTTGTTAAAGGGAAAGCTGGTTGTTATTGGTAGTGTTGTTTTAATTTATGATTTCCTCCCTAACTGTAATTAGGATGTAAGAAACACTTAAAATTTCCTCACAAAGGGCACAATACCTCCTTCCTGCTTTTTATAATGATGTCAGCTTTAGTGCCATCACCAGGCATTTCCTAGATCTACATTTCAGAGGTCTAGAACTTACACCCTAAGTTCTAAGGAAATGAAGGATTGAGGACCCTCTTGAGACTAGAGGCTGCAGCGAAGGCTAAGGCAGCTGAGGATGATGAACAGCCAGCTTTTCTCTGGCCAGGCCTTAGTACAAGTGAATCCTGAGGGAAAAAAATGATTTTATGTTCCTAATCGTATAAAACAGAACATGTTTACTTCCTCTCACTACATGATAAATCTCTAAAAAACCACACAGCCCCTGGAAGGTTACTAGACATTACTGGTTTAATACAGAGCCATCATAAGTAGACCCAGAAAATGTCATCTACTGGCTTATAAAGCAGCAATTTTTTAGTATCATGTGAGAAATGAGGTGTTTGTCAAGTAGACCTCAAACTGCAAATTATAAAGTGGTATCAATTTTAATGGAAAATAAATTGCTTCCAACAAGATGATGCTCAACACTTGAATGGGCATGGTTTATTACAGATATTAAATGATCTAAGTTTCTTAAGCCTCTATGTCCAAAAACAGAGTTTAAGCATCATAAAGAACAAGTGTTCCCCCCCTTAATTTAGGTGAGCTCTGATTCAACCTACTTTTTGACACTTATAACAAGAAAGAATCAACGGCAAATACTCAGATGATGGTATAAATATAAAACACTATTATCTTATTTTAGGCAGTACTTTCCTTGTTACATAGGTTCCAACACATCAAAGAAAACATACATGTAAGGATCCATGTAAGCATTCACAGAACTGCCTCCTGTGCCTGCATGTCCTCTATTTGATCCATTTCTTCCATAGACATTCCCTAAGGAAAGGAGCTGTTCAATTAAAAAACTAACTATCTAAATTCAATTATTCGCTCCCCTGATGGGACAGCAGGAGCTTGTGAGAACATGAGTCCTGACAGACAGAGGGTTAGAAAAGCTCTATGAACAAGTATGGAGGTTTCCTGGTCTCTGGACATAAAACAATCCCTCTTCTATACATCTCTCTGTGTGGGATATCCAGAAATGGCTATCTGAAAGTGGCCCTCAGTTGTCACCAGAAATCTCAATTCCAGACATCACAAACACTCTCAGAAACGCCTGATTCATCTGTGTGGTTAGCACAGATCTGCTCTCGGACATAGACTGCTATAGGCAAAAGCTGTGATGTCTGAAATCACAACATTCTTGCCCTGATTCTTTCCCCAGAAAACATTTCTTTTGCTCACTGTCCTGGAACATTTTTCCTGGGGCGATCTATAGGCCGAGGATGACAGGTTATAGCATATCTATGTGAATGCGTAAATGAACAGTTTAAGAGAAAATGGTCATTACATATCAGGGCTTAATATTCAGTAAATCAAAGAAACTACCCTCCACTTAAAATACACACACCCAATTATTTTTCCTTTTCTTGTCAGGAACTATGGTGTACTGCGTTGGGACAGGGAATATTACTACAGTAGCTGAGCTTTTATTTGAGGAAAAAAATCATTACAAAGAAATGAATATTTCTTTAAAACATTCTTAAATATAGGAGGAAATATTCAATTGCATTAAGTCAAAATTATAAACCAAACTACAAAAGATTGCAAAAAGAAATTATAAAAGATGATTTCTGACAAATTGAATAAGCAAAGTTTAGAAAGGCAACACAGTTCTGGGGCAACTTTTATATGGGGCATTTTGGCCAAAACATTTACAATTACTTTTAACTCAGTAATTTGACTGGGGGCATTTATTTTTTTAAAAAATCAGCTACAAACATAAAGATTTATAAATACAAATGTTTATCTCAAAGGTTTTTATAGTAGAAAAATCTATTTTTTATAGAAAGTAAAATCTAATAGCCCAACAATAGGAATTTGGTTAAATAAATTGTGATATATCCATGAAAAAATACTATGCAGCTGTTTTTTTAAAGGACAATTCTACCATTTCCAATATCATGCAACAAATCTTTATTAAACAATTACTATTTGCCAGACTTCCATTAGTGTGTACACACACACACACACACACATACACCCCCAAATACATACATGGATACAAGTAATATACTAATAATGTTATCAATAACTATCTCTGACTTTGTGTGACACAAGTAATTAAAAGTCTTATTTAGAACACTTCAAAAGTTTTCCAAAATTCTTTGTACAAAGAAGAAACAATAAGTTATAATACTAACAACTGCCACATTTAATGAATACTCACTTTGTGCCAGATTGAACAAATAAACACATTTTAGTAATTATCTCATGTAATCCTCACCTTCATCTTATGAGGCTGGATACTATGATTATATCCATTGTGAAACTACAGAGGTGGCGGACTGGGGACTGAACACAGATCTAACCCCAAAGCTTGTGCCCTTGACCCCATGTAACCACTAGGAGACATCACATTTCTCTGAGTTAATTTTCCTGGAACCAAGTTTTCCAAGAAGCACTAGCACATCCAGTCTGAACTGGAAAGAGAAAAGTAGCAAATAAAGAGAGTTTGCAATTGCTCTGAGCTAAAAAGGTAAGGAAAGTTTTATGACTCTATTTAATAGCCTGAATTTTGGTAGCCTGTTATTTCCATAAGCCCATAACATAACTGACACTTGCTGTCTAAATTCATCAAGCAACTCAGATCAGGGGTCCAGGAATCTCGGAGTATAGAGTCTATATGCACTTAGTTTTCCTGTAGTGTCATGTGTCATTGATGCTAAATAAATGCTACCTGGTGGCAATGATGATAAAGCAAATTTTGTTGACACAAACTATAGTTCACTTCAGTTTTGCCAACAATGGAAAACAGCCATGACACAGAGAATTTGACAAAACTCAGGCAGCGACAGCTCCGGCAGCGTACACTCAGCAGGGCCTTCAGGCCTCTGCTTTCAGGAAAAAAAAGATGTTTTCACCTGTTTGAACCATTATTTAAATATATTAGGGAATATATATATATGGAGGCATTCATGTCTTTAAAAAAATCTACCATTGATCTTTTGATGAATGTTTAAAAAAACGTTTAAAATACTTTCATGTGAAATAAACATGTGTCCTTTCATTTCAAAAAAATAAAGAATCCTCTGTCTTGTACTGAGATCAAAGCATGGTAAAATGAATCATTTCCCATTAATTTTCGCCTTTATTCCACTGCTATTGTAGCCAAACTGGATCAACCATGCAGTGAGCCCATTGACTATTTTCCATATCTCATTACTACAACTGAAAATTTCAAACGGCCAAATTGGGCTTTATAGATAACAGCCTGTCTAAAATATATTAATTAGATAGTATTTATCAACTATCCACACAACTTGGAACTTACTGGAAACTAATCAGATAAAATTAATGTAATTGCTACCTTTTATGAGCAAATGACCTTCTGCAGTATATTGGTGAGTAACTTGGAGAGAAAGATGGCAGGATCGAAATTTCCATGTCTAACTTTACAAAGATTTAACTTGTCTAACTGTGAATGTGAGATACATGGTTGGTCAGGAGGATACCATGACCTGAATGGAAGAAGAGATACTCAGATCCATTGGAAAGGGCAGGGGTACTGAAGGTAACTGTTAATACTCTGGGGTTTCCCCCAATAGATCTGATTTTACTCTACCTGCTACAGGGGATGCACAGAATTTACATACATCACAGAGTAAATGATTACATAAATAACTACAAGACTTTTTTAAAAAAAGACTGTGAAGCGCCTGGCTGGCACAGCTCAGTAGATTGAGCGTGGGCTGTGAACCAAAGGGTCACCAGTTCGATTCCCAGTGAGGGCACATGCCTGGGTTGCAGGACAGGCCCCCAGTGGGGTCCACGAGAGGCAGCCACACATTGATGTTTCTCTCTCTCTCTTTCTCTCCCTTGCCCTCTCTCTAAATTAATTAATTAATTAAATTTTTAAAAAAGACTGTGAAGTATGCTGAAGTTCAATGCCAAAAGAAATTTGACTAACAGTAGCCAGAGGGGAGGGGGGTACTGTGGAAAGAAGGGTTTTCAGGAACTACTATAAAGGACACATAGACAAAACCAAGGGGGAAGGTGGAAGCAAGGGAGGGAGGTGGGTTTGGATAGGGTGGGGAGGAAGGGGAGGGGAGAAAATGCAGACAACTGTAATTGAACAACAATAAAGTAATTAAAAAAAGAAATTTGATAACTCAATAAATATAAATATTGATGGTAAAATATCAACTTCTCACCTTTTAACCAAAATTATTAAACATAATCTAGAAAATTTAAAAATATGATCATCGCTAACAAATTTAGTAGGTACCTTTTCTTTGAATAGAGAAGGGAGAAAACTAAGTGATGACATATTAAGTCAGAAAAGTTCCTTAAAATACTACCTGTTGTTGAATAGAAAAAAATAGATGTGAAATTATTTTTTAAATTTTGTTAAAAAATAATTATCAAACATCTGCTATGGAAAGTAACTATGCCAGACTTCTTAAAGGTTATGAAGATGAGAAGGACTTATCTAAAAGTTATCACAATTTATATATCCTTAAACAACAAAAAAGTTGGTCCTGAAAACTTAAGTAATTTTTCATAGCCTGCATATTACATGCATATGTTACAGACTACGGTAGAAAACCCCCCAAGCTTACCCATTTACAAATCAAAAATAAGATTATTGAGAAAAAGTGGAGAAAAAATCTAAGTTCTTCTCTAAGGGCAAATGCTGAATATTTTCCAACTAGATTATTTTTTAAGTCAAAAGGCATGTTACCAGTAACCGTGTTTTTTTCTCCTTTTTTCTCTAGAAAATAAATACATTTTCCAAATCCTATATCCTATAACCTTTTTTCCCCTAAGGGCTTAAAAAAATACCATGTAGCCTTATATTAGTTTAAATGATCAAACTCTGCCATTTACCCTAAACTCAGATGAACTGGAGAGGATTATGGCAAGAGGAGATTTTGTATAAAAAAAGTCAAAGAGCACTTCCTATAAAATATTTCAAGATAACAAGTAAAAGCATGTCACTGTCCTAAAATTCATAGGGAATCTCAAGGGACCCTGAATAGACAAAACAATCTTGAAAAAGAAGAACAAAGTTGAAAGTTCCATATTTCCAGATTTCAAAACTTACTACAAAGTAATCAAAACAAGTTTGGTACCGGCATAAGGACATCAACCAATGGACTAGAATAGAGAGCTCAGAAATAAACCCTCACGAATGTGGTAAAATGATTTACAATAAGGGTGCCAAGACCACTCAATGAGACTAGGACAGTCTTTTCATGAAATGGTACTGGGATATTCACATACAAGAAGATGGAAATGGACCATCATTACCTTACACCATATACAAAAATGATTCAAAATGGACCAAATGCCTAAGCAAAGAGCTAAAACTATAAAACTCTTAGAAGAAAACAAAAGTGAAAAGCTTAATGACATTGTATTTGACAATTTCTTGATAATGACAGCAAAAGCACAGGCAACATAAGTAGAAATAGATAAATTTGACTTCATCAAAATTTAACTTTTGTACATCAAAGAACACTGAACAGATTGAAAAGGTAACCCAAAGAATGGGAAAAATATTTGTAAATCACATAGCTGATAAGGGATTCTATCAGAATACATAAAGAACTCCTACAACTCAACAAAAAATAACCCTATTAAAAATGGACAAAGGACTTGAATAGACATATCTTCAAAAAAATAAACAACCAACAAGCACATGAAAGGATGCTCAGCAATACTAATCATTAGGGAAATGCAAATCAAAACCACAGTGAGATACCACTTCATGCCCATTAAGAGGGCTATTATTCAAAAACGAGAAAATAAAAAGTGGTGGTGAGAACATGAAGAAATTGCATTCTGTCTAAAATTGATAATGAAAATGTAAAATGGGGCATCTGCTATGGGAAATGATATAGTGGTTCCTCAAAAAAAAAAAATTACACATAGCCCTGGCTGGTGTAGCTCAGTGGATTGAGCGTGGGCTGGGAACCAAAGGGTCCCGGTTCGATTCCCAGTCAGGGCACATGCCTGGGTTGCAGGCCAGGTCCTCAGTGAGGGCCATGTGAGGAGCAACCATACATTGCTGTTTCTCTCCCTTTCTGTCTCCCTCCCTTCCCCTCTCTCTAAAAATAAATAAATAAAATCTTTTAAAAAAAATTACACATAGAATGACCATATGTTCCAGCAATTCCTCTTCCAGGTATATACTGAAAAAAATTAAAACCAGGGACTCGAACAGATATTTTTGTACCCATGTTCATAGCAGCATCATTTGTAACAGCCAAATATGTGGAAACAACCCAAATGTCCATCAACAACAGATAAACAGATAAACAAAATATGGTATATACACACAGTGGACTATTATTCTGCCTTAAAAAGGAAGGCAATTCTGACATGCTACAATATGGATGAAACTTGAGGACATTATGCTAAGCGAAATAAGCCAGATACAAAAAAAGAAGTACTCAGAGTAGCCAAAATCATAGAGACAGAAAGCAGAACGGTGGTTGCCAGGGCTGGAGGGAAGAACAGGGAGTTCCTGTTTCATGGGTATAGTTTCAGTTTTACAAGACGAATAGAGTTACAGAAACGAATGGTAATGCTGCTGCACTGCTTTATGAAGAGATTTAATGCCAGGGAAATGCAGATTTAAAAATGGTCAAGGTGGCAAATTTTATGCTATGTGTATTTTAACACAGTTTTAAAACTTGAAAAAAAAAAAGTTGATAGGAGAGGTTCAACAGGCAATGGACTATTCAATCTGTCTCCAGAGAGAAGACAGGACTAGTGATACACACGTAGAAGTCTCCTGATATGGAAGCATTCCTTTGTTCCACCGTTAGGTATGTTTATTATTTGTGTACGCGCCTCCTTCTCTATAAGAGAATGTCAGCTCTGCCCTGGCTGGTGTAGCTCAGTGGATTGAGCGTGGGCTGGGAACCAGAGGGTCCCAGTTCGATTCCCCGTCAGGGCACATGCCTGGGTTGCGGGCCTGGTCCCCAGTGAGGGCCATGTGAGAGGCAACCATACATTACTGTTTCTCTCTCTCTCTGTCTCCCTCCCTTCCCCTCTCTCTAAAATAAACAAATAAAATCTTAAAAAAAAAAAAAAAAGAGAATGTCAGCTCTTAAAGGGCAATGGAATGAATACCCTACTCACCTATTTGTCCCAGAAAGCATTAGCATATCACCTCTAAATATTTTTAAAAACTGAACTGAATCTGAGCACCAGACAAGAAACCCTCAGTCTTTCTATCTGGTCTATCTAGACCTGAAATTTGCAGATTTCTTCTAAATAGTTGCTAATCATTTAATCTTATTTATAAATGGAAGGTCAGAGGTTGGCAGCTAGGCCATGTCTATATTTCAGAATCTTTTTACTATATATGAACATCATCCAATAGAAAGTGTAAGCCAGAACTTTCTCTCTCTTTTTTTTGGTTCACTCAACTCCAGACTCCGCGTATACCCACCCCTCCTGAGAATCCTGGCATAGAGTTTCACAGCCCAAAATAAGACACAAAGTCAAGCAGTGCTCCCTGCGCAGGGAAGATACTTGCTCCCTTCCTTTTGGAAACACTTCAACTAACCCTGTTTCAGTTTGGCTGCTTTGCCTCATTTCAAAAATATTTCATTATACTCCACAGCCTTCCCTTGATGTCCTAGTTAATTAAGTTTACATAATTTCCTACTGATTAGTTTTGAACGGCTTGCTTTGGATTTTCTCTCCTTTTATTTTCTGCCTTTACTGACTGCTCAAAATCTTCAACTACGACCATGGGAAAGTATATGCTACCACAAAGTTTGCTGTTCTACACAACAAAAAGAAAAACATTGTGATTCTTTAAAAGATCATCTGTTCCAGAAAACAAAGAGACTGTTAGGTGGAATCCAGCAACAAGCCAGTAATAATAAACACAAAGAAGTCACTAGTTATATTCTTTCGCATACAAAAATGAACTACAGTCCATTCCTTATGACACATTTCATATTCTTGACATCCTTTAAGATTCTTTTTCTATGCTTAGGAACTCAGAGGATTAATTTAAAAATTATTAATATGAACTAATTTCTAATAATGAATATGGTCAAAATTAATGGGTCAGCTGCACCACAATCTGGTCCATCTGCTGCACATATACTTCCTCAGAGGGTAACGAGGAAGGAAAGTGAACCCAAAATGTCCACACCAATATCCTAAGTCCTTTCATGATCCAAGAAATGGCAATAGGCTTTGAAATCACTCTGAAACCTGCTTTTCCCATGAATTCTTTAATTTTCTTGGTACTCTGGGGACAATAAAACAATTTATTTTTACAAATGGTCGTTCTTAAGACAGCTCAAAGTTACACATAATATTCTTCCTCTCACGTTAACTCCGTAAAACAAAGTCCCCTTTCCTGTACTAGCCCCCATCAGAATACGAAGAGGAAAAGTGAGTATCAAGACTGCAATAAATCCCCTTCGACTATACTCTATCCACTAACAAGAAATAAGTCTGCAATGGCAAAACCAAACAACTGTATTTTTAAAAAGTTCTCTCAGATGACTTTTCTGGTGGTGAGATCCCCTGGTCCCCATACACCAAACTGTGCTAAGTCAGCCGCGATTCTTGTTTATGGGCCAGTCATCCTCCCTGGAGGGACCAGTGTTTTAGCGCTGGTGATTTGGTCCATAATTGACAGCCCAATGTGCTGACTTTTCAGAAACAAGCTTTGTACAAATCTCATTCCAGTGCTCTTTTATTTTTGTTGAAGACTGCCTTGATTCATATGCCAAGAAACACTATGAGATGGAAAGTTTCCTTAAAAGTTGCTTGAAAAAATCAGTTTCCACATAAAGTTTACAGATTTTTTTTTACCCAGACATATATAATCATTTCCTGAAAGCATAGATGAAGGTCATAATATGCAGTGATGAGATGTCAAGTAAAGGAATACATACATTTTAATTCACAAGCTCACAAATAAGTGTCAGTACTTGGAGAGAAAAAAATCCTGGGCTTGGGAATGAAAGATAAGATAGGAAACACTGGCTAATTGGCTAATTCACAAGGATAGCCCCTCCTTGGAACAAGCACAATTCCCATTATGTTAAGTACTTTGCAGGTATGCCGAAGGAACAGAGATAAAGTTTGGCAATTAAGTCAGTGTTTTCCCCAGTGAATTCTGACTCCAACAATGATACTAAAGGAGTGTGATGCAATCATGAAACTAAATTTCACAGGATTTTGTGCCTGAAAATACTTTGTAAATGACTCACTGAAAGTGCTCAAAATTCATGACAGGCTTCTCAAACACTTCCTGATTATATACTTTAAAAGACAGATTAAAATGTCCTTCTTTTACCTTTGGGCCTCAGTGGACGTATAAATACCACAAGATATTTCATGTGACAACAAAACAGTGAAAAGAGAATTTATTCTAATATGCAAAGTATCCTAATACTCTCTTCAGGATATTATGGGGAAGAGTAAGATGTGCAATTCCAGAGAAGAGCAGAAGAGAATCAAGAAGCCTGAAGTATCCCAAAGAGCATCCATTTTAAGGAAGAAAATTTATTTGATAAATCCTCTTAAAATATTCAATGACCAAGATTAGATTTCATTTCTCATGTCATTCTTCCTAATTGTTATGATATTTTCACACGATAGGCCTAAATTTGGGGGCAGAACTGCTGTCCAGCCACAGTCTGGCACATACATCTATGCCCAACCTGACCACCTCAATAGTCCTGCCTCACTACTGACATGTTCCTAGCTGAGCTTCGACCAAGCCTAGGATATTTTTTTCCACTGCTTTTATTTCATTGTTCCTGAGTGCTTTCTTGTTTTCACTGTTATTGATGTTAGAGGTCTTTTTTAAAAAATATTTTATTTATTTATAGACAGAGGGGAAGGGAGAGAGAAAGAGAGGGAGAGAGAAAGAGAGGGAGAGAAACACTGATTGGTTGCCTCTTGCACATCCCCAACTGGGGGATCTGGCCTGCAATCCAGGCATGTGCCCTGACCAGGAATTGAACTGGCAACCTTTTGGTTCACAGGCTGCGCTCAATCCACTGAGTCACACTAGCCAGTGATGATGTTAGAAGTCTTGAAAGCTTTGCTGTTTAATGCATTTGTTTGTGTTAAACATTCAAGACGCTGAGATAAAGGTGAAGCTGAAATAAAACAAGATTGGTGGAATCAAACTATAAAAATAATAGAACATTCAAAAGCAACGATAAAGGCAAAGAAAGAAAAAAACATAAAGACATAGAACACAGTTCACAAAGTCATACTGTGTCAAATCAATGGTTCATTCAGTTCAGTATTTTCTCTGACAGTGGCACCAGGGTAAGTTTTGTGGTAAAGCTTGTCATTCACACTCTTTAATCTTGTCCTCAAAAGGTTAGAAAGACATCCTGAAATACCTAGCTTTCATTAATAATACATTAAGGATCTGGTCATAACCTAGTCTTGGATCCGTCAGTATTTTTATACAATGAGTTATTTGTATTTTCTCTTAATTATCAAAATGAATAATTCGTTTATTTAAGACAATATGGATTCTAGTCCGGACTCTACCAGTACTGGGTATCTGACCTTGGGCAAGGTTATTCATAACTTCTGTATGAGTTTTCCTATCTATATAATGAGGAGGCAAAAACAAAGGGGTCAAGGAGATCCCTCACTGCTCTAAAATGTTATGATTTGGCTACCAAATTTCAAGAGGATGATACCACATATTTACATTATTCATATAATGTAAATTATATGTTTTGCGGGCTGTAGTTAACTTCCTCCACCTTTGTTTTTTCTAGACTTCAAAGAATCAGTTTCTTGCAGTTGAAGGGGACCTCAAAAATCATCTTAATAAAACCCACAGGATGCCTAAGTCACCATTATCAAATTCCTTAACTAGCACACATATTGCTCCTGTTTAGATATTATTATTGATAGAAAATTTTATGAACTACTAAGGCAGCTCAATTAATTTTCAACTAACTCCTACTGTCAGTAATTATTCTGATATGAATTCAGATATAAATGTGGAAATAAATCTTTCTCCTTGCAACTTCCTGCTTCTCTCTGGAATAAGACAGCATAGATCCTAAACCCTTTTTCTACATGATCCACATGATAGATCTAGTAATGGAAGAAGCTATCACATTCCTCTAGGTCTTCTCTCTTCTCCAGGCTAATCATCCTTTAGCCTTTATTTCTGCGCCATACTGTTTAATCCTGTCATTGGCTGTTCTTCTCCGAACAAACTCCAGTTTGACAGGACCTGTCTGAAGTACATCATGCCAGATGGAAACTAACATTTTAGCCATGGGATAGTTAAGTGCTAAGAATAGAAGGATTTTATCTTCCCTGTTCCAAAGATCTATATGGATATTCCTATTAACACAACAAGATCACATTCACTTATGAAATTTACACTTTTTAATATTTTTAATGCATTGCTATTCAGCCATATTTCCCCAACCTATAATTATAACTGGATACAGATGGCAGCTGAGAAGCTCACACAGAAAGATGGCCACTGCACGTATTAGGGGACACGCCTCTTTTTAGCTGAGTGATTTTGAGCAAACAGCTCCAATTTTCTGTGCCTCAGTTTTCTCATTTCTAAAATGGAGAAGAGAATAATTCCTCAAATATCTAAGATATTATAAAGATAAATGAGTAGATATAAATATTATTTTCTTAAGTTAAAAACACTACAGTAAAGGACACTAGCAGTTTCTCAAAAGGTTAAACATAAAGGTACCATATGACCTAGCAATTCCACTCCTAGGTATATACTCAGGAGAAATGAAAACGTGCCTACACAGAAACCTGTACACAATGTTCATACCAACATTATTCATAAAAGCCAAAGAGTAAAAACATCTTAAACAGCCATCAACTAATGAATGGGTAAATAAAACATAAAATATCCATACAATAGAATCTTACTCTATGAAAGTGATTAAAGCACTGATACAAACTACAAATGGATAAATGAATCTCACAAACATTATACTAAATAAAGAGGCCAGACACAAAAGGTCACATATTGCATGACTCTATTTACATGAAATGTGTAGAATGGGCAAATCCATAGAGACAGAAAATAGACAAGTGTTTGCCAGACTGAGGAAAGATGAGACTGGGGAAGTAACTGAAAATAAGTACAAGCGTTTGTTTTGAGGTTTTTTTGGTGTAATAAAAATAAATAATAAATAAGTAATAAAAATATTCTAAAGTTGATTGTGGTGATGGAGACACAACTCTGAATATACAAAAAATTGTTGAACTGTATACCTTGAATAGGTGAATTGTATGATATGTGTTATATCTCAATAAAATTGTTTTTAAAAGAACTATAAAAATGTACACTATTTTTTTAAAAAATGTTTATTGTTGTTCAATTACAGTTGCCCTCTTCCCCCATTACTAATGACACTATTTTAATTGTAGTTATGCCTTTAGTGAATGATTAACAGCAACTCTAAGAATATTTCCCTAAGGTATAAAACGCAGAGGCCAAACAATAAGTACTGGTGAGGACATGGAGAAAAGCACATTGCATATCATGCACTATTGGTGGGGCCGCAGACTGGTGCAGCCACTATCGCTACCAGTGTGGAGGGTTCTCAAAAAATTAAAAATGGGCCTGCCTTATGACCCAATGATTTCACTTCTGGAGACATATCTGAAGAAACCCAAGACACTAATTCGAAGGAATATATAAACTCCTATATTCACTGCAGGGTTATTTACAATAGCCAAGATATGGAAGCAACCCAAGTGCCCATCAACAAATGAGTGGATAAAAAAAGTTGTGGTATATGTACACAATGGAACATTACTTGACCATAAAAAAGAATATAATCTTACCATTTGTGAAAGCACAGATGGACCTAGAGGGTAGTATGCTAAATGAAGTAAGCCAGACAGGGAAAGACAAATAGCATATGATTTCACTTATATGTGGAATCTAAAGAGCAAAATAAATGAATAAACAAAATGGAAACATAGGTACAGAGGACAGGCGGAGAGTTGCCAGAGGAGCATTTGGGGGTCTGGGTGAAAAACATGAAGAAATTAAGAAGTACAAATTAGTAGTTACAAAATAGTCACAAGGATGTAAAACACAGAATATAGTCAATAATATGTAATAGATATGTATGGTGCCAGGTGTGTACTAGAAATATCAAGGAAATCACTTTACAAAAAAATAGATGACTGTCCAACCACTATGCTGCAAAGTCCTCAAGCACTGTCCCTCAGCAGTGTGAGCACGTGCACGTGTGATAATGCACACACTCACACACATGCTTACATCCATCACACACTTCACATGAACTAAATTTGTAATTTAGGGAACTCCTACTCCAGCCCCTATTTTAAACTTAGCTACTCTAAAGTTCAGTCCACAGGCAGACTATGGATGGTGAGGACAGGAATCTGAAAATCTGTGGTTTGGTGAATGCCAGTCACATCAGGATACAATTTAAAAAATTTTTTTTAGATTTTATTTTTTATTTATTTTTAGAGAGGGGGAAAAGGAGGGAGAGAGAGAAAAACATCGATGTGAGAGAGAAACATTGATCAGTTGCCTCTTGCATGTGCCCCAAGCAGGGGCCGAACCTGCAACCCAGGCACAAGCCCTGACTAGGAATTGAACCAAACCAGTGACCTTCCACTTTGCAGCATGATATCCAGCCAACTGAGCCATACTGGTCAGGGCTCAGGGTACAATTTTAGATCCCACTTACAAGCGGCACAGCCATGAGCAAGCTAACTGATTTCTAAGAGCATCAGAATGCTGACCTATAAAATTATCAAGGTGATATATATAAAATGCCTATTGAGTACTGCTCTCTTTAGATTCCCATATATTACCAACTTTAATTATGTGTATAATAGTCAGATTTTGTATTTTCATGTGTAACTATATCTCAGCATACACAGTATTTGGCCATAACGGCTAGCTCAAGATACTTTTATATCAAAGACAAAATGTGTGGAAGCCATCTTTGAATTACCAGAAAGATGAAAAACTGCAATTTTCTCCTGAAGATGTGCATGGTTAAATGAAGTCTTATTGTACTCATTTCCCCCAAAATTGCTATATTTTAATCACTCTGCCTTCTCTGCTTAAATTTTTTTAAAAGATCACTATGAATCCTTACCACAACTATGAAATTCTTTCCACTGCTAAAGATTACAAATATGCAATCTGAGAAAATGGACAATTTGAGACTATCTAACACACCCAGCTTGGGGACCCTGCACAAAGAGCACCGTAACTATGGAAACACTTGGCAGTGGAGTGACAACATAAATCAAAGAACCTGTTTCGTTATTCAAGTACCAAGCATTTGAGATCAATTTATAGCAACTGTAAGCTACTAATAATTGTATTCTATTTAATTTGTCAAACATGATTTTCTCTCTCAATAAGATCTTTAGGAAATCCTTAAGAAGAAAAAAATGATAAATTAAATCCGCTTAAGCGGTGTGGTGTACCTGACTGTTGGGTTTGATCCATTTATGAATCAAATGCTATGAAATCAGGCTTATTTGGCACTTGCCATATGCTTTTAAATATTATTTATTCCATGTGCACGTGCACGCGTGCGTGCGTGCACACACACACATATATAAAAATATATGTATATTTATATATACGCATATATTTTTATACATATATATATATATAGAGAGAGAGAGAGAGAGAGAAACTGTCTACTCAACGAGGATTATAAATTCCTCCAACACAGGAGACATAAGACACCTCCATCACCACTACCTAGCAGAGGGCCCACAATACAGTCCATTTTCTTTTCTAAACACAGGAGCCTTTGGAAGAAGATAAATCACAGCACATTAACATGAACAAGATTTTATGATAGGGAAAATGGGAATTAGTGACTGAGAGCCCTACTCAGTTCCAGAAGGTTATTCTTAGAAGGTATATAGCCTATACCCTTATAAACACAGTGGTTGTTCCAGTAAATACTCATTTTTTGCCAAAATTTTTTTGGGGGAGAGGAGTAATCCTAAACCAATTCTAATTCTTATCTTAATTTCCCCATCCACAGGAAGTTTTCTTTTTTTTTAAACTGACAATTTCCATTTTGTTTTTCTTTAGAACTGGGTGCTACCTGAGCTTCTACTCTTCTCTCTCCCTACTTCTCCTCAGTCAAGAGAGGAAGGGGTAAATACAAAGAGTGCCCACGCGGGAAGGGATTTCAGGATAAAGCTCAGGTCTGCTACCCTTCATGGAACATCTACAGAGATCTTCACTGCATGATGACACAGGACAGAAGAGAAGCAGACCTTGAAGTATAGTAGTCCTCCCTTAGACACG